>JAIXND010000765.1:30885283-30922364 GCA_023646645.1 Varanus salvator macromaculatus
GAGGAGAGGAGAGGAGAGGAGAGGAGAGGAGAGGAGAGGAGAGGAGATGATGGGACAACAAGGAGCACCATAACTTCTTGTGATGTGCAAACCCAGCCACTGGCTTGTTCTTCCCGCACTGATTGCAACCTTATTTTGGTTGCCATCCCGCATTTTATCTTTTTCTTTAGGAGCCTTGATGTCTTCCAGTGATAGTCCCTCCAATTAGAACAGATGTCACTAGTCCAATACATTTTTTAAGCTACATGCACAGAAATTTTCATTACCTGAGGATGGGGTCAGTAGTTCAGAAGTGCACAAGTGTGAACCTCGGACTAACCAAAAAGTATGCAGGCAGAAATATTCATGTGAATAGGAGTGCATAGTTTTGGTCCCTAAAAAATAAAAAAAGCAAAAAAGCAGTAACAGCCGCTACAATGAGCCACTTGGAAGGGGCTGTCACTGAGTGACATCATACACAGACACAAAAAAGGGTCAAAAGCAGAAGCAGCAACTGAAAACGGGTGTGATCACAGCAGAGAGCCGAGACAAGATGGGTCCAGCTGCCAAGTTCCCTGGGACACCAGTGAAGGACCAGGCACCATAGGTTCTTCTATGAACAAGCTGTGTAGCTTACTCATAGGAGAGGTTGCAATTTTGTGAATGTGTCTTTTAGAGCCATGTGAAGCCTGGATAGCTGGCTGGTGGGAGAAGAAGTTAAGATGTCCATTCTGAATTATATCTTCTGGGTAAGTGGAACTAGCAAAAAAAAAAAGTGTTGGCAATTAAGCCAACTGTCAGTTTGAATAAATTTCTGAAAACAAAACAATTGCTAGTTGTTTAAACTTTGTGATAGACTGTTTCTTAATTCTGTCTAAAATTACACACTCTAATTGTGTTTATTCTGATCTCTGTAGGCTGGAACATTTATTTTATCTCTACAAATACTAAACCATTGGCATCAATCAGAAGCATTTGTTGCTGTCACTTGGTTTTTACTGCCAAAATTCTCACTTGTCTTTTACAGAATTACTTAATCCCGGGTTTCTAAGATATTACTTAATTTTTTCATCAGTCTTTTAACACGACAGGAATTAATGCTCATTAATCATTAGTTACATAACAAATAAATAAATCCCTGGGACCCAGGAAACATGGGTCTTGTCCTTCTACACACCCTGGGCTCCTGCAATGGATAAATCTTTTTGTTTCTCTCTGGCAGAGCCTAATTTTCTCTTGTTCTCAGCCTAGGGACATGCTATGGGAATCAAGTGCAGTATGTGTGGTTAGAAAAGCATGGGGGGAAATGTGGTGGAACTGCTCATATCACCCTTGCCACAGACACAGATATCAATTCAGCTGAAGCTCCAAGCAGGACTTATGCTGGAAAGGAAAGAGGAAAGCTTGTTTGCAATGTGGCCCTCTGCACACCAGCCCCACCCATAAAGTCCCTAGTTCCATTTACTCAGCCTTCTCCCACCTGAGGAAAGAGAACGCAAGCACACTACTTCTACCTGAGTACAAGTTCCCATACCATCAGAAATCCAACTTTATCAGGCTTCCTGATGGCACAGAGGCTTCTACTCAGATCAAAGCAAGTAGAACCCCACTCCAGTCCTCTCCACTCAATGAGGGAAGGTTGCGGACTGAGCAGGTGGGACCAGCACATGCACACTGGGGTCAGGTCCAAATCATGTTGCCCCATGCCTCCTACATTGGCTGGTCTGTTATAATAGTTAGAACAGAGTGAGTGTGACAGTCACATCTCATTTGATCCTGAGGAACACACCGTTTTGTTTCTTAATCTGGGACACCAATAAGAGAACAATGCCACAATGTTGGGCTGTTCTGGATGGCCCTGGACCCATGATGAGGCATGAGCTGAGCATGAGCTGGGCTGCAGGCACACACACCAGCCACATCCCCACCACCCGATGGTATACAGGTTGGGTCCTCCCTTCACACAATTACCAGTGCTCAGGCAGGGTGGGGTGTGACTGTCACACGTTTCATTGAAGGGTGATGCAAGAGAAGGCAGCCTTATGGTTCTCTCAGGACTGAGGTATGAACAGTGCATAGGACTCCACATCCTTCTGTGTTTGCTTTCTGAGAGCTGATGCCCACCAGATGTTTTGGACTACAACTCCAATCACTCCAGCCAGCATGAACACTGATTGGGGATGATGAAACTGGCAATCTTAACAGGTGTGGAAGGCACCAAGCTGGGGAAAGCTGCTTGCTTAGATTGACTGTGTCAAATCAGGGTTTCACTGAACGAGAGGAAACCCAATAATGGTCGAAATCACTCATTCTACTGCCTGATTACAGAATTACTGCACATTTTACGGCAGGGGCTAAGGTTGCTGGCAAAGGTGTTCACTCATGTGCTTCTACCACCACTACTTAACCAATCAATGAGAAGTTTTGGAGGCATGGTGTTTCTCCAAGTTTGGCTCCAATTGGAAAGGGGGCCCTGGAGAATTGCTGGTATTTTATAATCTTTTCATTTATTTACCAATATAAAGGTTGAACATAGGTGAAGGCACAGCTTAAACACTCTAATGGACAGCCAAATCTGCTGCTGCTATATCTGGTCTCTAGGGAGATAGCTGGTAGCCTAAATTGCTTACAAATCCCAGCTTTCTGTTTTTTACTCCGTAGTTCAACCAAATTGTCTTCCCTCTCCCATATAGACATCTGGGTTACCTCATCCTTTGCTGTGAGCAGGGAAAGGGCTGCTCCCTTCCCTGATCATTTTTCCCATCCAGAACATCCCTCAAACTGCATCCTGTATCAAGAAGCAATTGGCTAGCTATTTAGTTCCCATGGCAACACATCACCTGTACTTCACCTAACAAAAGGATAGGCATTGTCTATTCAAAATGGTGGCCAGTGGCTGCAGTGAGGAGCACGGGTTAATTAACCTATGGTGGCTAGCAGGGCAGGCTCCATCTCACTTGGGAGACATGGCAATTCCAAGTTTTAGTCTGAACTTTTAAGGAGGTACTGATGGTATTGAGCCTCATTGCCAAAATGGATTCAGAACCATGGATAGCTCTTTTAAAGTTCTGCTGAAACCCAGTGAAAATATACCATTTCATTGAAATTATGCCTCCAGCCGCTGCTGACATTACGTGGAAACCGGTTTAGGGAGTCCAACCCAACAAGTTCACAGTGGTTTCAGTGTGCGGCATGTTTACAGATCAGCTTTTACAAGTGACAGTGTTTAAAAGCAAAGGGTTCATAAGCCGAAATAAAGGAGTCTCTGCACATTTCCCTGCAGCAGGGTTAGCCTGGCTTTTTCCCAACCCTGGAATACAAAAATAACCTTGAGGCTAATCTGTGAATTGAATACGAGCTCAGTCAATTGCATTCTCTCACCAGCATCCTGCTTCAAGTGGACAGAACTATCCACCTTTTATAAACAAACCTATAAATCACACAGATGTGTATAACAAACATATAGTTACCTATTTTTGAAATGACAGTCAGTTCAAAAATGGCTCCAGGAAATTCACTCTGGGGAAAAAGATCTGCTCTCCAAATGTATTATCTGAACAGGGTGTATTTCCACAGCAGGCTACCATTCAAAATATGTATGTCTGTAGCCTGGTATTCTAAAGGATTAGACTGCAATCCTATATCCATCTCCCTGCAAGACCTATTGAACTCAATGAAACTTCTTTCTGAGTAGGTACATCCCATTATACTCTTTTCAAATCCACATAGCCATTTATACTTTTAATGGCATCAGTTAATAGTTTCTGCACAGTTGCTCTGACCTATTGCACTTTTTCCTCACAATTGATATCACTTTATCCAAGGATGACTTAGAAATGTCAGTACAACTCGAGCAACTTCTAATGCACTTCTTTATTGATAGTGAAAAGTGCTCCTGAGATCTTCTGTGTTAACTGCTTGACTTTGTGACTTGTGCATAGAGCAGCTGGAAAGCTGTTTTCTTTTCAGGAGAGCAAGTGATATTTCACAATCTGTGCTGGAAGTGGGACAAGTGACACCAATCATGCAATCAGTAATTGTGTGAATGGCTTCTTAAAAGTGAATTGGCTTCTTAAAAATTAATTGCTTGATCCAGATCAGGACTTCAGTGTGGGGTCAGGAAAGCTTTAACCCCCAATTCAAATAAATTGAGATTAATTTAGCCACCATTACACCTGAAAACTTCTGCTCAACTTTCTTTTTAAAGACCCAACTCACCCCCCAATCTCACTTCTTTTTAAAAATGTGATCAAAACTTTCTTAATAACCATATTCTAGGTGACCAGATATAAAATGTGTCTATGTTATTATGGCACATCCATGCTTTAAATAAATGGTACAGTTCAGCAACACCTTTTAAATATGTCTGATTTCAGTGGCATGTGCTTAATTGTCTCCTAAATAAATCAGTCTTAAAAATGCTTTCCTCCTTTCTTTTTCTAGTTTGTGCTTGGCATATGAAAAAAAATACAGTGTGGAAAGAGAGGAGCTGCAACCAATCCTCAGACTGATAGTTTAAAAGGAACTTTACAAATACTTATACCCACATATTTTTGGACTATCATTATCTGCCAAGATTTTCTTCCACAGATTGTGAGCTAAGCAGTTTGTCAGGAATCTTTTTTAGATCTGTTAGGGCTAATTAAGATAAATGTCACTAATGCATCAATATTGATTTGCTCTCTTTTCCTTGCTGTATCATGAAAAGTTCTCAGCTACAACTGTGGAATGCCAAGTATATAAATAAAGATTAAGGCAGAGTGAGAAGTTTATATGCCACAACTTCTTAAACATAACAGGGACATCACTTCCTCAGACATCAAAATGCTATTGAATTATTGTTGCTAGGAAGCTACATTTTATGAGACAATGGCTTAAGCACAGATGCAGCATTTCTCCTTACTGCTGTATTAGACATTTGCCCCTCATGAGATTTCTTCAATGTATGGTTAAACTATGGAATTTGCTACCATTAGAGTGGTGATGGCCATCAATCTGGATGGCTTGTAAAGGGGATTGCACAGATTCATGAGGGAGGAGGATATCAGTGGCCACTAGCCTTGCTGGCTACGTGGCCCCTCTTTCACCAGAGTGGCCTGCCTGCATGGACCAGTTGCTGAGGAGTTTGGGCAGGTCGAGGTCTTGGCACCCCTCCTGTTCAATGGATCCTGTGGGCAGCTGGTTGGCCACTGCGTGTACAGAGTGCTGGACTGGATGGACCTTTGGTCTGATCCAGCATGGCAGCTCTTATGTTCCTATGATTAGGATGATGGGATGGAGAGAGTGCAGACAGGGTGGTTGTGTCATTGCCATGCATCCCGGCAGCCTTCCATGAGATGGGAGCTGAATGTCTATAGTGGGACACCAACTGTATTGGCTTAACCGCCTGATGCACTTTTGAACTCCATCAAATCTGGGAGCTGGAATATACTACAGATTTTTAGAAAATGTAGGGGGAAACTGCTTTTCTGAACTCTTCCAGTCCCAGTATGTGTCCTTCCCAGTTGGTGAGTGTATGTGCCCCCCCCCACCTCATAAGTGTGTGTCTCCTCCCCACTGCAATGTGCAGGCGCCCCCATGCAGCCTTGGATTCCTCAACAAATCCAGATTTGGTCCTCAGTGTCAAAAAGCTTGTGCGGTCTTGATTTAAACAATGCAAAGGTAAATGACTGTCTTGGCAAAACCCAGAGCCCGTCTTTTAAATGCAGTGCCTTGTTACCTAAGGAGGTGAAGGGGCTGTGATAATGCAAGAGCCAGCCAAGTGCTGAACTAAAGGGAACATTACAAAGCTGCACTTGGGAAGGGGGCACTGGACTAGGTCAGGAGAAACCTAGATGTGGGGCTCTGGAAAGGTGTATACAGCTCCTAGGGACGGGGCCGTGCAAACAGGGCCTACCTTTCTTCCAAGAAGTTACTTTCCCATTTTCCAAGGAAAACCGTGGGGCTATAGTCCACAGCAAAATTGAGCAGAGGCAAAGTTCACCTCTCATTGCAGACACTGAATTGCCTGCATCTGACAAAGAGGAGCAGGCTCTGCTCTTGCCTCACCACCAGTTCATTTCTGATAACTGTGTGAGCAGGCATAAGGAAGCTACATGATTCAGGGTATTAAAAAGCAAACAAAGAATACTGTAGAAATAGCATTTGAATGAATTCTGAGAAGAAAATGTGTAAGCCTAGCAATGCACAGCGAAGAATGAACTACATGGAAAGGAGACACATATGCAAAAACATTCTGGAAAATCAGTTTACTTTGCTGGGTTCTGAGTGTTAGAATCCACTGTTTGCATTATTCACAAGCTTCAGGCTGGAAGAAAATGATCAGCTCTACAGCTCAGAGAACTGGCTCAGACTAGTACATGTTCACATTACTGGAAAGGTAACCTAAGCCAGGCTTTCCTTTAATTGGCTCATTGTTTATAGTGCTGCATTCAAATGTGTGTGGTTGGCTCTGTTGCTGACCTACAGTAAAAGCACAGGGACAGACTTAAAATCTTAACACTGAAGCTGGAAACAGCTGGAGTGCCGTGAAGGTCTTTTTCGCAGCCTCCTGCCCCAAACATTTCAGTATTTCATAAGACTCAGTGACACCTGAGCTGTCAACAGTTCCTGAGAATGAAGCACTCTTAACTCTCCCAAAGACCCGGAGGATGACCGCAACACACACAGTTCCACGAGGTGGCAGCACAGATAGCAATTGTGTTCCAACCCCAATTAAAGCATCCTTTCCTATGAGTCTTCCCTGATGATTTGAAACAGACCTTATTCTTTGCAAGCACAATTTTCCGTGCTATCTTTGCACTTTTATCAAGTGTCAGAAATGACAGGCTTGCTGCTGGTGCCGGCACAGCATTTTTGTAGGTTTTGCTGGTGTTCTTTGTTTTTTTACAGGTGCTGAGTGAGGTAGCACATGAGTGCTCACTCCCATAAAATTTATCATCACCCTCCCTCAAGGAGTTATCAGTGCTACAGGGATGAGAAGTCGTGTCATTAACTATTTCATGGGCACCGTCTCACAATATTTGTGCCAAGGTCTAGCATGGATATGTTTGGAAGTGGATGTATGTTGCTTGGAGAACGAGCATCGCATTTTCCCAGTGCTGGCTGAGTCAACTTCACTTGACTGATCCTGTGCTGGGCGGCAGGGAACTTCCAAGCACGTGGCCATCTGGCTGCAGCTGTTCTGCATCCCATGCCTACTCCTGCTGCATCTCTGCACACACCGGAAGGTCTCTCCTCATGCAATCTCTAATCTCTGTATTTAGGGCAGTTTTTAAAAGTCTTTCATTCATGCCAATTAGACTGTTTGTCTTTTGAAATGTCTGTTTGGTTTGTATCCCACCCCCCCCCACCACCTCCCAAATGGCAGTCAAAATGGCTTGCCATATAAAGAAGGGGATGTGATCTTTGGATCCCTAAATACTTAGTTTCTTATCATCTTGCTATAAAATTATGTCTTGTAAACACAGAAATGCAATTGTCTGATTCAATACTCGGTAAGCATATTTTGTTCCTTCTGCCACAAGTTTTATGGGCTCATGTTCATGTTTCTAACTGGTCAGCCCTTTAGGATTTTGCATCAACAAGAAGCTCTTAGACTGTCAAATTATGGATCAGAGCCTTCATTTTCTGAAAGCCAGTGGTCTTCCTTGCTTTTAATTTCACCACACAATTCACCTAGAATGTCCTGTCCACATGACTTTCCTTCATTGATGGAAAAATATTTTTGGAGGACAGGATTGATCACAGTCCCTAGGTGAACTCTAATACTGATATTTAATTACTGGGATTTGCTGCCAGTCATGAACTATTTGAGCTCTGCTCTTGTTATGTATGATTTCAGCTGCATCCTTGATTAAATTATAACACTGCTCAATCAAGGATAATGTATTCCTTTATGGTGCTAGAAAGCAGAACCAGATGACAGAAAAGCTCTCTAACAGCACCTTGCAAGTAGTTCTGTGGGTGATCTCAAGAGAGAGGCTTTCAATTTGTTTATGTACAAAATTCATTTCTATCCATGTCTGCAAAGAAAGTCTGCGTACTGCATTTTGTGGGATTGGTGTCTCCAATTCCAGCCATGCATGTCAGAGCATCTTCTTGCCAATATATGAACCATCAGTTGCCAGGGTACTTTCAACAACTGCAGCTTTGCTTCTGGGTGACCTCCTTCTTCCACAAGCACCTCTGAAGTTATAGGTATAGCGAGCTGCAGGGGGTGGTGGGTGGGCAGGTTCCTGCCTGAGATCAGAGCAGAATAACAATGGAAAACTGCAGGTGGATCCTATTCCTTCTCATATCTCTAACACAAGCTTTGACACTTTTCTTCTAACATGCACAATTTTGAATTCTCAGGTATCTCAAGAAGTGTGTTTTCCTCTGTAGTTATGCATTCTTTGGGTTGCAGGTGTGTGACCCTAGGAGGAGAGCAGACAAATGTCTAGAACATTGGGAAGCACAGAAAGCTACGATTAGTAATTTTCTTCAGAAGCTCAATATAAATAAGGAATGGGCAACTTGTGACCCTCTTAGTGCTTTAGCCTTCCACTGGCTATGCTGGCTAGGACTGAAGGGAGTTGTAGACTGATACTTCTGGAGGGCCACAAGTTGCCCAACCCTGATATAAATTATGCCTATTTTTCTACTGACTTAAACCATCCTTTTCTGGCTTGCTGTAGTTCAGGCTAGGACATCTTAGTCCTTCCAGATGTCATTGGACTCCAGCTCCCATCAGCCCCAGTTAACATGGCCAGTGGTCAGGGATGTTGGGGATTATTGTTCAACTTCAGAATGGTCACAGATTTCCTACTGAGAAGGAAGGACTCACTGGAGAAGAGCCTAATGCTGGGAACAAAAGAAGAAGGGGACGGCAGAGGATGAGGTGGCTGGATGGAGTCACTGAAGCAGCGTGAGCTTGAGTGGACTCCGGGGGATGGTGGATAGGATGGCCTGCAGGAATGTTGTCCATGGGGTCGTGATGGGCTGGACATGACTTCGTGTCTAACAACAACAACATTTGCAAAGCTCTTCTCCAGCTCCATATTTTGACCGCTTCAATTTTCTTCCTGCTAGCTTTCTTCACTGTGGAGTTTTCACACCTGTATGTAATGATTGGGAATGCAAAAGTGTGGGTATTTCTGGTCTCAGCCTCCAGTGAAACTTCCTTATACTTGAGACTTGAGAAATATCTTTGATATATTTTGGCATATCCTCATGTCCTTCAGAGACGTTTGCAGAAAGGCTTCCCTGAAGCTTTGTCTCCCTCATGGATGTTGGCTCTGTCTCTGTCAGCTTTTCCCCTGTACATGAAAAGACAATTGCAGAATTGGAACTCAGGCCTAGTACAGTTCTGTAGAAAATAATGAAAACCAATAGACTTAATAGATTTAATATAATCCCATTCTTGCCACTCAGAACTCCTTATTAAAGGAGATGCTAGACAGATGTAATAACATATAGCAGTCAAAGCAATAAAAAGTGATTACAAGTTGTATTTAAATATGCATATAACTACTAGAATTTTAGTAGTGCATGGCTTAATGCTGTAATTCTATGTATATTTTCTTGGGAATAAATCAATGAATTAAATTAGACCTACTTCTGTGTAAAAATGTATGGGATTGCAGTGTTAGTCAAAATTAATTTAATATTTTTGGGTATCATGTTAAGCATACCTCAAAGTAAATCCTGATTAAATCGGTACAGACTCTGAATGTGGTGTGGTGTCTGGCATAGTATTTGGCACCCCAAATAGCTCATGTTTTATTTATTTTCAAAAGCATTTGAAGTTCTTTTATTCCCTATGGTTAGTTTGATCACAGGTCTCTCTCTGAGTTTTCATTTATTGGCTGCTATTCGTTCTCTTATATTCTTTGAAAACTAGGAGCTTGGAAGGAATACAAATTTTCAAAATAACTAAACGCACAATTACAGTGTGTACTCATTTAACACAAAGTTTAATTTTCATCATTTCTGCACAGATGTCAGGAATTTGGAATTTTGGAATAGATTGATATACAGGTTGGGGAATGCAAGAAGCTGAAGGGTTTTTTCCCCTGTGTAAATATGCATAGCTTGGTGCCCTAAGGAAAGAAAGACAGAATAGTTGCAAAATAGCCTCTAAAGACTGTTAGTGCCAGGAGCCTTCTGTCTGGAAGCACCCATAGTCTCAACTGGGTTTACATGACATCATGACCTGTTGTGGGTGACAAGCCCAGAATAAGTTATTTTGTCATCTGAAACCAAGTGAGCAACCCCACTGAGGGCTGTGGGAAGTGGGTAGATGAGCTAGAACAGCCAAAACATAGCACAGCATCAGGGCCAGTCAGCCCACCAATGCCCAGGTGAAATGGTGCTCAATTGTGAGCTCTTTTGCACTTACCCCAATATTTTCTCCCTCCTTCCCTTTTGTTTTTCATGGGATTGCTTCTCTCCCTCGACAGTTTAACGATTTGGCAACTAATGAGAGTCCCTCAAAGTGCCCAAATGACAAAGTGGAAAAACAGTCACTGGTTTGTCAATCTTTTAAAAATTAGTGCAAGAAATTTGTGGGGGGGGGTTCATTTTTTTTGAATTATTTTAGTCGGTCTTCTGTGGGTCCAAACTGGCGAGCCTTCCCAGGCAATGTCCTAGGCACAGTCGAAGTGCAGCAGTCGCCCACCATTGCCATTGATCTGGAAGTACAATCAGCCGCCTTCTTCATTTGGTTTTCTCTTGTGAGCTGTCAAAAGAAGAGCTGTTAAGAGAGACCCGAGCTGCAAATTGCATTTACTCAGAAAAAGGGTGCCGGTAGATTATCCCCTTTGCAGCAAGATGCTTTAAAGTGTATTTGTTAAAAAATCAAACTCTTGTTGGGTGCCTCACATTTTTCTATTTTTTCCTGGAATTCTGAGTGGTCAAGAAAGTGGAACAGTGAACTACCGCTTTTTTGGGACCATTGAGCTGTCAAAACTCCAATTCTTTTAAAAGGGGGCTTTTTTGCTACTCGTGCTTTAGTTGAAGGAGGCATATGCCTACATGCCTTTTTGGAAACAGCAAACAAACCCTTGTAAAAAGAATTAGACTTTTTTTTACAAACTCTTGAAACTCCATGATCGTTTAAAAGGGGAAGTTTGCATTTTTCCATTTTCCTGACACTTCTTGGGTACCTTGAAGTGGCAGTCACTTGCTGTCAAATCAGAGAAAAGGAAAACAACCCCCAGAAAGAAAAAAAAAGGGGGGGCAATATCAGGGCAAAGTCCTGGTGAGCACAAAAGGGCTTACAGTCCCAGTGGGGGTGGGGGGTAGGAGAAAAGCATGAAAATCCCCTGGGATATCTGTGGGAGGACTAAGCAGGAAGGAAGGAGAGGATTCTATGCTGGGTGCCTGTGGACTATTTTGTGAACAATCCACCCTGAATAACTTATTTGCAAGGTGTTATTGTGACATGCAAACATGCCCCAAAAGGCTATAGATTCATAGTATCTTGTTTAGGTCAGGCCACATACAACAGGCCTCTGTTTTTTATTGAGCTGTCTTGTGTATTATTAGATTTATATACCATCTTTTTCCTTCCTGCAAGGTACCCAGGGCAGTTTACATAATCTTGGTCTCCATGTTTTCTTATGGTCTCCATGCTTTCTTGTGCAAAGAGTCAGAAACTCCCTCAGGTTCACCCAAGGGGCTTCACTGCTGAATGAGGACCAGAGCCCATATCTCCTGGGTCCTAGCCAAGCCCTTGAACTACTACACCAAAATGGCTATCATTTACCTTCTATGCTCAAACTGTTAATGGAATAGGCTTCTGTGATGACAAAGAATACCTGGGTAGGAGACAGGGTTTGTCCTAGTAAAGGAACAATATATCTATCTCAGCCTCTTACATAATGTACAACATGGGATATATATCTATTTGGAAACACAGAATTTCTTGATACCATAGTGTGGGATACCGAGTCAAAGTAATGGTGCCAATTAATTGAAATGGCTGGTGGAATTTTGCTGAGTGAAATGTAATTACTGAAAGAAGAATTTAAGCAGCAATTCAGGGTCAATACCACTGGTTTGGAGCAGGGTGGGAGAGAAAGAAAGATGAAATGTCAGGCAGAAAATGTCACTAATCCTTTGATGAGTGGGAAGAATTTTCTTCTGACAGTTGAAAGTTGGAAATAAATGCTAGACTTACCATCTTTCTCTGTGCTAATTTGACACAAATGACAGCCAGAATAGCAGTCCTGGATGATGGCCTAATTGGTTGCGGTGTCCATTAAAGTTTTTATGAGCAAAAATGAAATTCCACTCCTGAGCAACAAGATGTGACCTCGTTAAAAATCTTCATAACCTGTTCAGTGACTTTTACCTGTAACAAAAAGAATTGGGAGCTTTTTATCCTTGTTGCTTCTGTCATTCTTAGGTGACTAATAGTAAGTAAATTTCTGGTTTCACCTATTCTGATTATCCATGAGGGTCAAAGAGACAAAAAAATCCACCCATTGTGGTAACCCAAAAACAGTAGTGTAGGGGTAGATTTGAAGCAGGTCTGCTCACCAAGACTGTCCTCATGGCTTTATCCCCACGGACACTCCAAAATACAGGCTGCAATAGTGTCATGGAGGAGCAGGGTTGGAAGAGGTCAAGAAGGCCATCAGGTCCATTCCCCTGCTCAATGCAGCATTCCAAGTTAAAGCATCCCTTTCAAGATGGCTGTCCAGTGGCATCTTGAATGCCTCCAGTGGGGAAGAGTCCAAGACCACCTGAGCTAATTGCTTCCATTGCCATATTGCTCTAACAGTCAGGAAGTTTATCCTGTTATTCAGCCAGCACTTTGCTTCCTTGAGCCCATTATTCCATGCCCTGCACTCTGGGATGATCGAGAAGAGATTCCAGCCCTCTTCAGCATGACAGACTTTCAAGTAGTGCTATCACACCTTCCCTCAGTCTTACCTTCTCACAGGCTAAGCATCCTGAGTCATTACAGTCTCTGCTTACAGGGCTTTATTTCCAGTCTCTGGATCCTCTTTGGTGCTCATCTGTACTCGCTTCAGTTTGTTAGTGTCTTTCTTAAGCTGTGAAGCCCAGAACTGGATGCAGTACACAAGGTGGGGCCTAACTTGCACTGACTAGAGGGGAACCAGGACCTGGCATGATTTGAAAGCTTTACTTCTGTGAATACAACCCAATATCGCATTTGCTTTTTTTGCAGCCACATCACATTGTTGACTCACAGTCAACCTGTAGTGTACAACAATTATGAGATCCTTTTTGCATATAGTATTGTTATGGCCAAATATTCCTGCAACCTATGATTACTGTATTTGGTTTCTTTTTCCTAGGTGCCGGACTTGGCATTTGCCCCTATTCAATTTCATTCTCTTGTTTTCAGCCCTGGGCTCCAACCTAGAATGAATTTTGCTTCTGTTTTCCAGGTATTAGCTATCCCACTCAGTTTTGTGTCATCTGCATATTTGGTAAGCATATCAACATTATAACAAGGAACAATATAATGCATGTGTTTGGAGTCATTTTTCCTGCAGTTCCTGTGAGGATTACATTTAATTATTCCAGTGTCCCTTTAAATGAAGTACCTCTCCCTGCATTCCTGTGTGTCCCAGTATCTTCACTATACTGTTAGCAGAAGAGGATAAGGTTTGTATACCCACTGAGGAACTGATTTTAAAAAAGATTCTGGACTGTGCAGAAATGGACAGATTGACTCTATCACTGAAGGAAAAAGAAGATACTGACTTCTACCAAACTTGGGACCTTTTTTATGACTGGCTGGAGAAATGGGACTTGGCTTAGATTTAAAGATGTTTTCAAATTTTTATAAATCGATTTGAATATGATTCTAGAATGATAAAAAGATATGTTGCAGGGGGCTGACCCAGCACGGCCGATGTATTTGATGATTGATGTTTTTAGTTTAAAATCTTAATAAAAATCTTAATTAAAAAAAAGAGGATAGGGTTTATAGCAAGGCAAAAGTTTATTTTTTGTTTAGACGCAAAGTCATCACGACCCCATGGACAACATTCCTCCAGGTTCTCCTGTCCTCCACCATCTCTCGGAGTCCCCCCAAGCCAACACCCACTGCCCCAGTGACTCCATCCAGCCATCTCATGTTGATGTTTGAATAGAGCAACAAGAGTGCTTTTAAAATGAAGGCCCCAGAAGAAAAGGGGCCACCATTTGAGCTCCATGTCAGAGAGCTGTCTTGGACCAGCACTGAGATGAAGCAGCAAGGGAGTTGAGAAGTGCCACATTTGTGTCTAATTCCCTAAAACCAAGAGAAGGAGAGGCCTGGTCCAGACGTGGTGCAAACCGTCATTGGCCCTGCAGTGTGCAGCTCTGCCAAAATATTGCTGCGGCCTACAGCCAAGACAGTTTGCTATCCGAGGCAGAAGAGCAAATGTCAAGGCAGGCCGAGTTATTCGGTTACCTGAAAGAGAAACCATCACAGCTCCCTCTTTCTGGAAGTAAAACTGCAACAATAAATACAATTGTGCTGCCTTCTGTCTGAGACTGATGCTGTCTCACGGGAGAGTCACCCTTGCCTTCACTTAGGAGGCTTAGTGCATTCCAATTCTAAATTGCCATTTGAAATCACTGCTTTTGGGAGCAATGAAATGATCTTCCAAACAATTCAGGTATAGGAGGCTCAAAGGAAATGTGATGATTCATCCTTAGTTGACTTCTATCCACCCCACACCAAGTGGAAGATCATGCCTGTTAAATATCAAATTTGCAGAAGAAGAAGGCGTTTCTCATCAGAGGCTTTTGCAAAGTAATTTGCTTTCTAAAACTGATGCAGAGCTATTTGTTTTGATTTCTTACACAAAAACTCAAGTGATCTCTGATATGTTCTTGCAGAGCTATTGCTCACTGGATGACAAATAGCAGAAAACATTTAAAAGTGTCTCAAAACATCTGACATGCCAGCCCCATCCAATTTGATTTCTTAGATTAGTCCTGCCTTTGAAGTTCATTGGGCTTGCAATTTGATAAAAACAATATATAGCCACTTTTATTTGTGCTCTTGTACAACATGTCACTGGATCTAGAATAATTTCAGAATGGTGACAAGATTTCAGGAAGGAACTCTTCTGAGATTGTCTGGTGGGGTAAACACTGTTATTTTGCAGCTTGCATAGGCTTTGCTGAGCAGAGACATAGCTTTACAGGATAATGTACCATTGGTCTACTCTTGAGCAAGTACTGTATGATTTGGGATGGATGTGGGGCACACTCCTATGTTACTGACCCCTGTCCTTCCCGCACCTCATGGAGAAGAAAGCTGTGAGTAATCACATAAATGGGCTGAGGTTTGAAAGACCAATCAAATTCAGCATAGATCTGCGTTTGGCTAGGGTCATAGCTCCACATCTGAGAATATAAATCATGACACATAATCTAACCTTTCCCCTTCTTCTTCTAAATGGTAGCGAGCTGCTGTGGGCTGCTATATTGACACATTTGGATGACTTTCCTGATAAATCACGCTCTCATTTACTGACTGCATCTGACAGGGAGGCAAGGGAGGGACAAGGTGTTGATATGTTAATGGAGCTCAAGACTACTGCTAACCTTTCAAAAGGCATATTCATCAGAGTACAGAATTTCAGACTTTGTTCAGTTAATTAAAGTGATTGCATTATGCACTGATATTTATTGAGAAACCTTGGACAGGGTTCCTTGAAAATCAGCCCATGTAAGTGAGCATTTATACAGCATGCCTTCCCAGTGTACCATCCCAGTAAGGCCCACCGGGTGCCAGCCCCATTATCCTTTCATTGTCAGGCAAAGATGGCCTCTTCCTCAAGACATTCCAAGCATAAGGGGGCATTTATGCTGGTCTAGCTGGACTGAAATGGGTTTAGCTGTGCAAATAGTTTTAAACTATGTACATTGGAATTCTATGCTGTTTTGATTGTATTTGTGGTTTGTTATTTTTGTAAATTGTTGTAAACTGACCAGAGAGCTTTGTTAAGCATGAGATATATGGACCTCCCCAGTCATCTCCGAAATTATTCTTGAAGTCCTATTCATGGCTTGTGACTTGAATATTCATCAGCATGTTTTCTGCTGGTTACTGGTTCTCCTGTCCAGTTCAGTTAGATCAGCAATAATTCAAATAAAAAGAATTCATTAGTCATAAGCATGTTTTTTAAAGGATGTTTTCTCTATTAGGCTTATTGTAATTTATTGCAACTCTGAAAAGTGCGTGTGAGCATTGTGCAATCTGATAAATTCAAAGCATTGTATTTACAAGAAGTGAGTTGAACAGAAGGCATGGGTATTCTGTCTGCTTACATGAAAGCTAAAGAGTTGAAGGCAACCCTCCACAATCCCTTGCCCATCCCTATGCAGTCCCTGATCTGCCCATGTTGAGCCAAGAGTCTGAAGGGGGTTGCTATGCATATTTGAATACAAGCAGAAGTAGCCACATGATTTGGAATTAGGGTGGCCAGTTATGAATTACTTGAAAGGAGGGGAAATCAGGATGTTTATTTGCATAACATTTACATATGCTAACTTACATGCACAGATACAAATTTAGAAATTCTAGATATAACTGATCTTGAGATACAATCTACCTCACCCCGAGGTGTGACCAGGTGACTTAAGTGCCCTTCTTAGTCTACTGCCCAAGTGCTGCTAATGGGTAACTTCAGGGCTCATTGATTCCTTCTGACTGTTCCTGTCTGATGAACCGCTTTAGAGGAGGATTACCCTTCAAACAGACATGCCTTCAGAATAGGAGACAGTCCTCTGGCAGCCCTTCAAGCAGAGGATCGCCCTGTATAGAAGTAGACACATGGTCCTACGCTGCAGCTGGCAGGACCTGCATGTGCCACTTCACTGCACATCACAGCACTTTGGAGCTCTTGTGGGCAAGCCAGCTCCCTTCCTAAGGCTGTGATCCTCCTGAATTTTGCAGTTCTCAAGGGGCATGGCACCAGTTGGAAACGGGCTACCAGAGAAGCCTGCTTGGCACAGGCAATGTGATGGACATGTGGAGCAGAGGCAGGCCTTGTGGATGTCCGTGGGCTGGGACCAGGGGCCAGGAATGGTATCAGGCAAACAACAGCGAAGCTGCAGATGCAGGAGACGGACTCTCAGGAAGGCCAGAGGTCAAATATGGGATCACCGAGATAAGATGGAGGGAGAGAGGGGAGTGTGGAAAGAAGGCTGCTCGGTTAGGATTCAAGGGGATGCTGAGGTTATGATAGGAGGGCTGTACAGGGACTGGAAAATCAGTTGAAAATCTGCGGGCTGAAGTTTCAGCTGCTAGCGCTCAGGCTGATGGGACACACTGCAATTCTGAAAAGGCTGAATGCATATTTCGAAGCAAATGGAGATGTGTAGTTGAATGTCGGGCAACCCATTGCCTGCGACTGCAGCTGAATGGAGGCCCTTGAAGGAGGCTATGATATAATGATATTACCACTTCTATCAACTCTAAATGGAACAGACTGCATAGAACAGAGCCTAAATAGCACAGCAGTGGTAATCATACAGACAAATTCTAGCACAGAGACTTCCCCTCCTGGAAATTGTTTCTTGTCCTTTCTTTTCTTTTCTTTACTTTTCACCTGTTACCGGCAGTATTTTATTTGAACAATAGCGTCTGGCTGTTAAGCCATGCTTCTACATGTAAACAGATATTCACGAGCCTGCCAACAAATATCCATCTTCTGTCATGGTTCATTTTTAAAACCAGCATCCCTTTTTAAAAACAATTTTATTTTTTCATGTTACATCAGTTATGCAGGTAATTTGATGTAGTTCACTGAGACAAAATTAATACAAAATTATTTCATAAGATAACACAATCCAGGCATTTAAAAAAAGAGAGAAAAGAGAACAGTAATTTATTTGCTGCTTGAATTCAGGACACACTACCTATTCCCAGGGAGAAGTTATGCTTCACTTCTTCCTTGTTTCATCAGTTCTGCTGAAGGTCCCTGATGGAATTTTGTACAGGGATGGCATTAGTAATGCTCACCACACCATTCATGTGTGGGAGGCCTGTTGTTATGGATTCTGGTAGTAAAATCATACTTTTTTTCCTCTTCCAGCACACAAAGCGTGAGAGTTCTTTGTGCCATCCCTTTCAACAACACTGTGAGCTATTTAAATGTTTTGATGTCAAACAACTAATCTGGATGCTGAATGAGATTTCCCACACTGTTCAATAAAACAGTGTATATTGAACACATACCCACCAATGGAAACTGGAGAAGTTTTGAGTTGGTGGGGTGATTTTTTCTTTTGCTTGTGCATAGCATAACTGGCTACAACAGTTGTAGTAACATAGAAACATGTAGTAACATGTAGAAACATTGTAGTAACACATGTAGAAACATAGAAACAGAGCGAGTCAGAAGGGGTCTCCTGGGCCATGTAGTCTGACCCCTGGCTCCAGCCAGCTCCGCTCACGACATGCCCACCATGTGCATGTCTAGCCTATGTACAACACACATGTCCTAGAGATAGTTTGGGATAAACTTAACCCAGGGCCACCCATCACAAAATGGTGTTGTAGGCCCAGAGCTGTTTGCGCAATGATAGAAACACAGAAAAATAGAAAAAGAGTGAGTCAGAAGGGACCTCCCAGGCCATCTAGTTTAACCCCCGACTCCAGCCAGCTCCACTCATGACATGCCTTGACATGACATGATGTCAGAACAAAGTAGAGTTTGGCATACCCATTTGACAATTACTTATATCATTTATCTTGATAGTCCATGCCTTACAAACTGCTAAATTCTTTGCCAGAGATACTTCCTTGTAGTTGAGAGTTCCATATTTCCTCATGGTTAATACAGATATTGGCTCTGGATGGATTATTACTTGTCTTCCTCATTTCAGGAAGGATGTCCTGATCCAGAATCTGTAAGGGAGCATCCTATGGCCCCAGACATTGTCCAATAGGCTGTAGGATACAGGGGATTTCCCATTCTGTGCGTGGACACTGCACTATGACCTTGGAAGGATGAGTCGGACCTGGCCCCTGCTTCTCCCTCACAGCCAGCCCAGCTGCCTCCTTAATGTTGGAAAAGCAACCTCAGAGAGGAGGGAAAGAAGGGCATCCCAGTGGGAAGGAAGGAAGGAGATCAGAAAGGCCAGGATAAATGTATCCTGAACTTCCACAAGCCTTCTTCTTCTGAAGTGCCTGTGCTAGATGTCCTAAAAAGCCTGGGTGTCTACATATATGCTTATATTTACTATGTAAAAGGGAAAGGTGATTTTGAGCTCCATAAATAATACTCTCATCCATTTATAGATATCTTTTAGGTATAGTTAGTGACATCTATTAGTACATAAATATATGTGAAGGGGAAATTTGAGAAGGAAGATAAAGCCAAACTTTTGAAGCCATGCTTATTTTAACTGCTAAAATATACATTACTTTAAACATCCTAAAATCCCACATGTCTGGGAGAATCCAGGGCTCTGTGGTAGAGCCAAAAGTTTCAAATATATGTTCTGGTGCTCCAGCATAGGGGTGGGAAAAAGTCCATTCTGCAATCAGTTGATCCTACCAGTTAACACAGGAGAATGTCTTCAGTTAGATGTACCAGAGGGCTGATTCCATATAAAGTTGGGTTAGGCAATATTTGAGATTACTAAGATTCTCCAAACGTAATCTTGGGGCTTGGTCCCAGTCTCACACTCTGCACCACCCTGGCTCTCAGTGGATGATGATGGATAAAAAGCCACAGCACCTTGCTGACCATCTGCAGACACACAGGCACTTCCCTACTTCCCCTTGCCCTAAACAGCATCCTTGATAGTTTGTTAACCACCTCAGCCAGGCACCTTCTTCAGACTTGGATATCATGAGAAATTGCTGGAGAAATTGCTGCAAATTGGCAAACTGGTGCCCACCACAACTTACTTTGGCTTAAATAAGGCTGGTTTTCTCTTTCTGTTTGTGCTGGTCATGGGCTGCCTAATTCACATAATCACTTTCACCAGCTGCAAATTGTCATGATGTCCAAACCTGGCAAGAGTGGGTAGATGGGGAGGTTATGCATAGACTTCAGCACCCCAGATATCCATATATTTATCTTTGATGAGCAATGACTATTCTTATCCTTTGTACCTCAGATGTCCACCTCACTCTTCCACCGTGTGTATTTTCTTTAACTTTCTGGGAAGACTGAGATATCTTTCCCTGTCATTTGCATCACACAATCCATCAACATTGTCCAGAGGCAATTAAAAATTCATCTCCCCGCCCCCTGCAAACGTTTCCCACATTATATCATGTGTTTCAAATTATCCCTATTGCACTTTTTCCTATTTCAAGAAAATATTCAAAATGGCTATCACTATGATAAATCATATCAATATTACTGCATTTCTTAAAAAATAGAAGAATAAATCACATCTGATATTTAAGCACATGGTTATTGAAGTGTGGCTTCTTTAAAAAGCATGCAGGAACAGATGCATTAGACCTTCCAGGAAAATAAAGATCAGCTGCGCACAGCACAGCCGGGACTCCTTTAGAAATGGGGTCATTCCTTCCCAATGAGTTTGGAGTAAATTAATTAATGATTATTGAGATATTACCATAAATGAAAGTAGCTGTGTAAATGTAGGTCTGGGATACCAGAGTCAACTAAAGCCAAATACAAGGGGCGTTCAATGTATTCTCGGTATCAACACGAAGAAAAAGGAATAATAAACTGAAATAATTTTTATTTTTCAATGTAATCCCCCCTAACTTCAATGCACTTATTACATCTAGAAATTAACTTTTCAGTTCCATGTAAATAATACCCTTCCTTCTTGTCTAAAAAATGTGCATGAATTGCCGCCTTGAGCTCTTCATCGTCGGAAAATCGCTTTCCACAAAGATCTTTTTTAAAATTCGGCAATAGGTAGTTGTCACTGGGGGCCAGGTCCAGGCTATAGGGTGGGTGGTTTATTTCTTCAAAACCATAGCCTTGCACAGCAGCCTTCAAAACACACGCCATGTGAACGGGAGCATTGCTGTGAAGAAGCAACACACCTGCGGTCAGTTTTCCCCACCTTTTTTCTTTAATTGCTTCTCTTAAATTACACAGAGTGGTTGCGTAAGATGCTGCATTTATGGTTTCACCTTTTTTCGTGTACTCAATCAATAAAATTCCCTTTGAGTCCCAAAACACTGTGGCCATGATTTTTCTGGCCGATGGAGTGACTTTGAATTTCTTCAGAGGGTTAGCACCTTTTTTATGCCACTGCATGGACTCCTGCTTGCTTTCAGGGTCATAGTGATGAACTCAGATTTCATCTCCAGTAACAATCCAGTCGAAAATACTCGATGGATCTTCACCACAGAGCTCTAAAAACTCCCTACAGCACTTGACTCGCACTTGTTTATGAGGCTCCATGAGCATTCGTGGCACCCATCTTGCACAGACCTTTGAAAGGTTAAGATGGTCATGAAAAATAGTAAATATGGTACCAATGGATAGGTTTGTCATCTCTGCTAACATTTTGATTTATATTCAGGCATCTTCCAATACAAGTTTCTCAATTTCTTTCGTAGTGGCAGTAACTGGCCCGCCCAAGCAAGGGTCGTCTACAATGCTTTCTCTGCCCCTTTTAAATTCACTTGACCACTTTTGAACAGTAGATAATGAAGGTGCAGAGTCCTGGTAATGGCCACCATCTCTTCGTGAATGATTTTTTTACTTTATCCTTGTTTTGGAAGGAACTTAATCACAGCGTGGTGCTCAATTTTCTACAACATTGTCGCATCAGTCATCATGGTTGTCTTTCACTGAGGATTACTAGGGAACTAATGATCATACTTATTTGAAATTTTGCATGTATACCCTCAGATAGTGTCACCCGATACCGAGAATACATTGAATGCCCCTCGTATCAGGGCCAAAACAGACTATGTGTTTAGCAGCTAGATTGTCTTCCTTTTTCTTTTACTCTAGTTTGGACCTTGACATGTGGATGGGAGGGTGTCTTTTAAGATGCCTACTTTAAAGCAGGAATGAAAAGAAGACAAAGCTGCTAAATACACATTTAAAGTAATGTTTATTTCCTCTCTGGTGCTTTATTCAGCAGCACTGGTGCAAGCAAGACCCAGAGTTTCCACTGGCCAGTAATCCTCTCTGCTAAGGAGCCTTGTGTGGAACTGAAGAAGAGTTGGAGGCTCAGCAGCGGTTTTCAGGCCATCTGTTTGGATGCCCTCCTTCATGTGATCTCTGAATGAGGTGGGAGGCTGGGATGGGATACTACCAGCTGGTCTAGGTTGCTTTCCCACTGCTGCTTTCTCCATGTTGGAAGTTGGCAGAAAGGTCTGAATAGGGGGCCTGTCTTTGCAGCCTGACTCCCTGTGAGGAAAGATGGATGGAAGGGTCATGCTTAGCCTTCAGAAGAGAAGAAGGCATTGGGTGCAGTCTTAGTGCCAAAAGGACTGTCACACCTAAGAAGGCTGCAGCCCACTCTCTGTCATTCAAGACTGTAGGACACAGAATTAAGGGCTTGGGTGACAAGAAGACAGGGTTCAGCCGATGGTCAAAAAATTGTTCCAGCAGTGGAAGTAGTCATAGCATGGGACCAACTTCCTAGAGAGGTGACCGACTTTCCACTGCTGGAGATACTTAAGCAGAGACTGGAAACTTACCTGTCAGGGGTGCTTTAAGCCAGGACTATGTACTGAGCAGTAATACTAAGTAGTACAAAGTACTAAGCCAGGACTATGTACTTTGGATGTGATGGCCTAATGGTCCCTTCAAACTCCATGATTTTATGCTTTAGAAAAAGGATCACACAGCGCTCTAAGTCTTGCAGGGACCCCGCACACATGCAGCAGCATCCCCAGCCATGGCAGCTACTGTGAAAAGTATGTGCAGGGCTCCCCGTGTTTAATGTCACGTCTGACTTGGCCCTCCGTTTGCATCTTTCTTGTTCTATGGTTACTGTGTCCCAGCACTTTCCTGTACTGTGGTCTTCCTTCCTTGTGCATACTTCTGTCCTGCTTGCTAGGTAGCCTTCCCATCTCCACTTTTCCCACATTGGAAGTCACTGGAAAAGTCTGGAAAAGGGGGCCTGAGATCATCCACTGCTGGTTTCTACAATAGGTGCAACAGGTATGTTTGCTCTGCTGCAGCTCTTCGCATTATTGTTTGGTTTGTCTCAGAATGCCCTTCAGTGGTGCTTTCGCTTCTGTGTATGTTTCCGGGCCATATATATTTTCCTTCCATAAGCCTTTGGTCTGCTTTTGCAGTTCAGGGAATTTGAGGAAAATGTCAAATATGCTCGCAGAGTGCTACGTGACAGAAAGTGAGGGAGTGGAATCTCGGAGAGGCAGCAACAGATGGTGCTGACTGGGCTAACATATTTTTAAAAATGGAAGGGGCACTATCTGCTCTTACACAATCCATGGGGTTTTTTTCTTTTAAAGATTAATTAAAGGGATATTGCATGGATATTAATTCTTTCCTGCAGGACTGACACATGGGCTCAGTAATACTATTACACTCTGCCAGCTCTCTGCTGTCTGAAATTGGCTCCACCTTTGACCTCCTAGAAGATGGGCCCTAACTTGGTTGGATCTGTATAGTCACATTTGGAAATTTGAGAAACTGTTGTGGGCATCACCACAAAATGGCTCTCATAGAGGATTCAGCTATTCCCAAGATGGCTGCCAGCAGGTGCTGGTGGGATTGAAACAGCAAGGCTAGAAGCTGGGTGAAAGGGCAGAAATGGGAAGAGTTGAATGGTGGTCTGCTGTTTCTTCTCCTGAACACACAGGCCTTTCCCCCTTTGCTCTTTTTCTCCACTCCCAGCCTCCAATTCACTATTTCTCTCCCTTCCCTGTCCCCAGGCTTCCTCTTTCTCTCCCTTCCTAGGACTTAGCCTTGCTCTTTCCCTTCCTCTAACCTTTATCTTGCTGATTCTCTCCCCTCCTAGCCTCCCACCTTACTTTCTCCTCCCTCTGACCCTTTTCCTTGCCTTCTGCTCCTGCCCTATAAACAGCTCATCAGCAGCAGTTCCAGAACAGGAAAGAGAACTCTGGCTATGTTTTTCAACTTTTTATTATTTATTAAGGGGGTAAGGAGTAAAAAGCTGTGAAGGGATCCCACCCTTCAATTTACCATTCATCCTTCGACTTGCTTTGTCATTCTCATTAGATTTCAGTTATTGGTCAATTGGTGCAAAACAGCAGTGAAGCAGAAATTCATGAAGAACAGTGTGTGGAAATGAAGGCTTTAAAAACATGTGGAAACTGGAGCAACATGTAGGCATCATGTATACATAAGCAGAGCCACACTAGACAAAAAAACCAGACGATCCAATACATTACTTGGTTCCCACAGAATAACATGCCAAAGTGGAAAGACCATAAGCAGGGAAGCATATTCATACCCTTCTGCTCCTCTTCTCAGGCAATGGGAAGAAATAGTTACGGTGGTAACATATTGCCAGAGAAGTAAGTTTTAGAGTTTGACTATGTGTTGTGTGAAGTATTTCTTTATATTTGTTCTGACTCTCTCACCGTTCAGCTTTACTGGATGATCCTGGCTGGATTCTGTTACTATTCCTCTGACTGTCCACTTTCTCAACACTATGCATAATACATGTCTCATTCTATTCCCCTCCATTCTTTATCACTCCTTTTCTAAGCTTAAAACCTCAATCCATTATGCCTTTTATGGGGGGGCGGGGATTCATGGCCTGTAATCAGGCCTTGCTTACCCTTTTCTAGCTCTAAATGCTGCAGTCTCTAGTCACACAGTAAGGCAAGAGTTCCTGGGAACCCAGCTTTTGCAGACTGTCAAGTACTGTGAAAAAAATCAGAATGATGGGCTCACGGACTTCCTGCAAGCTACAGAGGGTGACCTGTCTGTCCATGCAGTGACAGCTGCCACCTGGTACATTTTTAACAGACCATTGTGTTGTTACCAATAAATGTTTTTCCTTCTTGCTTTGTACAGGCAGGTGCAACTGAAAAGAACAAATGAGTGTATCACTTTTTGTGTTATAGGAACTCACATCTACTTTTAAGATCTGAGTATGATCACTTGCTTTCTACGTCAATGGAGTTATTTGCTCCCTGAGTCAACAGAGATATGTGCCGGGCTTTTATTACCACAGCAGGGAAGGATTATGTACCCAGAGCAGCTGCTGGGCAGCAATATGATCACTGTGAATTGTTTGCAAGTGCTTACCATGTGCATTTTGTGCTAGGTAGCCACATAAAAAGATACAGTAGCTGTCACAAAGAGAACCATCTTCACTCTCACTCTCACTCCACACACACACACACACACGGACAACCATGTAGGTTTTTTACATAAAATTATTCTTAGACTGCAGAAGCATCAAATATCTAATTACATCTGCTTTGAATTTTGGGGGTATTAAAACCTTCTAACTCTATCTGGCTTACTTTTTTTAGAGATTCAGTCCAGATTGATGCTGGATCAGCTATGCTGGTGGAAGTGGTCTTTCTTGCCCCTTTTCCCATGGCTGCCCCTCCAGTCCCCAGAAAACAAGTGGTGCCCTTCCTCTTGCATGAAGGTTCCTTCTTCTCACAAGAGGCAGATCCTGGATTCAAACTTAAATATATTTCCTGATGCCTAGAAACTTTAAAATAACATTTTGACATTCTCCTTCTGCATGTACGTGTGTGTGTGTGAGAGAGAGAGAGAGAGAGAGACTAGAATGGAAATATTCCTTCTTGATAGCTCCCAATCAAAAGCAGCTCTTTTGACTTCTCAGTCTTAATGTACTTTTTTTGGAAAAAAGAAGACAAAAGATGCAGTGTGAATATCTGGGAGAGTTACAAATAGAAGGCATCCTGTAGGGCCCCATAAAATTTTGCAATTGAGGTAGCACAACTGCATGATCAAAAGCTCTGGATACAGCCAAAATCTCAGGGAATCTTCCTATCATCATCCCATGCATGAATCCATGCTTTGGAGATAGGCAGGTAGAGCTTGCTAATATTTAAGGCATAATATGCCATCCTATACATGCTTACTCAAAAGGAAGTCCCACTGAGTTCAGTGGGTCCTACTTCCAAGTAAAGCCGTACAGGGCGGCCAGAAGATGTGCCATTTTTCTAGTTCAGTGATTTGATACTTTCTCCAAAGCGTTCCAAATAATCAGTCCAACTGTGCCAGGGCGCCGCCAATTCACTGAACAATTTTGCATGAAAAGAGGCATGCAGGACCTCAAGTAGAAGTATTCCCTTCCACCCAAAAGCAGATGTGAAGATGGAGCTCTGCACATCCTTAGACGCATTCTTCTCTTTATTATTTCTTCATATACTCTTCTTGGCAACGAAGCAAATGACAAAAAAGAGCTTTGGCTGAAATTGCATCCTACTTCAGACTCCTTTTATTTGGAATCTTTTTGTTCTGCAAACCCTACACCTCCAGGGCGGGTTTCTTCCGCTCAAGATCTATCTGGGAAGCGGCCCTGCACAGGGCTGGAGAAGCCATCCACGACGTCACCGCTGGCTCAGGAGAAACTCGTAACGCTTGTCTCCCCGGGCGCTCCTGCGAGGAGGCAGCCCAGCCCTCTCGGCCTCTAGGCGGCCTGCTCAGCCGCAAAAATAGCGTGGGCAACCGCAGGCGATTTAATGTGCTGCGAATTCTCGCTCCAAGCAGCGGCGAGGATCCAATGTGAACTCCCGTCAGAACTCAGGAGAGTTGAGGAATAATGGAAAGGAGTGTGCGAGGCAGGGCCAATGTTCCTCCATGCATCAACCGAAACTGCAGGCACCTTCTGCCTCCGCGCTCCCTCCGCCTCCCTGCAGGAGGAGTTGGATTCCCAGGGGCGGTGTGAAGGGGAGGCCCGCTAAGGCCGGGCTCCCCGGTCTCTCATTCGTGATCCCAAGCCTTTGGGAGGCGTCCGCTGCGCTTTGCTGCTGTCTGCGGCCGTTCGCTTGAAACAAGAGCTTAAGGTCCTGTTGCATCTCACCCCGCTGAATTAGCTGGGGTTTTGCCTGCATTTTACCTCCGCAGGATATTAGCTTGGAGAAGGCCGACAGCAAAGATTTCCAGCGCCTCTCTCTCCGGGATAGCCTGCTTTTTCTCTTCTCGGCGCTGCCCCCCCCCCCGCCCCCCAAACTCACAGCCTTGGAAACTGATTTAGTGCACCTCCAATTGGGCTCGGGTGGAGGGCGAAAGGACTCGCTCCTCCTAAAATTCGCTCGTGAGTCGCTCACATGCATTAAAGTGAAGCAAGGGACCCCGTCCAGCAATGCAGAGACAGTGGTTAGCTCCGGACCAACTATAAGCCAAGTATAAGAGACGCTCGAGCAGTCTCATCGCCGCGCCCCCATTCCTTGCGCGAGCAGCGCAGTTTGTCCTAGGGGCTCCCTCCAGGCCCCGTAGTAGCCTTCCCCTTCGGGGCAAATCATGTTTCTGTAGCCAAGATAAAGCCACCAGCTGTGGAGGCGACGGAGCCTTCCAGCCAGAGGCGCTACTACTTGGGAATGGCTCTGGAAAGCGCAGCGGGCAGAGCCTGGAAAAAGGGCGCCGGAGGAGATGCCCTCGGCGCTCGCCTGATGGCCTGGCTCGGCTTGGGCCTGGGGGAGCCGCTCGCGAGCAGCGGCGGCCGGGAAGGGGGCCGGCCGGGCAGAAGGCCAGGCCACCGAAGCGCTGAAAACTTTCTGCGCTCGCTCGCTCGTCCGCCCGCCTTCGGCGCAATCTCCCCGCGCCGGAGCGACGCCTCCCATTCGCGGCCGTCCGTCGAGGGCCGCTGGCGCCGCCCCCAGAAGGGAGCCTCCCACCAATGGCACCTCTGCCTTTCGCGCGAGTGAGCCGCGGGGTGGGGGGAAGGCTGCCACATCTGGCTGGCTGTGCAGCGGTGGAGATGAGAAGGCGAGCCGTGGCGAGGCTCGGCTGCAGCCCGGAGCCCAAGCCTTCGTGCCCTGCCCAGCCCAGCCCAGCCCAGCCCGCGCCACGCGCCCCGTCTCTTCTGCCCCCCGCGTGGCCGCTTCTGCCCGCGCCCCTCGGAGAATGAGGAGCGGCGGGGATGAAGAGATGCGCTTCGCGCCTGCCTCGCACTGAGCCGTGAAGGAACGAACCCGGGAGGCGGAGGAGCCATCCGAGCAGCGCCCGAGAGCGGCTGGACCATCGGACGCCTCGCACACTTGGCTACAGGTAATTCCCGGAGGCGCGCGGGTGGGAGGTGCGATCATCCCTCCCAGTGTTCTTCGCTCCCTCGGCCCAGTGGCAGCCCCTTTCGAGGTGAATCTTGAGCCCCGTTCCTAAGGAAGCGCACCAGTGTCTTCCCAAGATGAGCAGAAATCGCCGCGATCCTCGGGATTCCCAGTGCATGGAAGTAGCAACTCTTTGTTCTTCCTTCTCATGCATGCACACACACCACACACATTTTCCTGCAGGCACATGTCAGAGAAAGGGGTCGTTGCAAGCGCAGAGAAGACGGAGAAGGTTGCATATCCTTGATTTGGGCCACCTTGCTTCCTAACGGGGGCCACTCTCTCCTCTCTTTGCAGCTGCTACACCCTCTTTTGTTTGGCTCCGAGAATTCGGAAATTCTTTAGAACAATTCATTGCCAGCCACACTGCTTAAGAAATGGAAACGGACCGTGGAAGGGGAAGGAGAGAGAAATAACGCTGATGTTCTTTTATGTTCTCTCTATTTTAAAAGAACTTTGCTTTTTATATTCAGATTTTATGCCTGGTGACACACACACGGAACAGTTGCTTTGCTGAATATTTGTATGCAGGAGAGGGACAGATGGAAACTATCGAAGGGGGAGTGTTAGTTTCCTTCCCTTGATAGAATTGAGGAGAGACCCCATCCATTCTGTCCTAAATCGCATTAGGATTGCAGCTTGAATGGTTAATTAATCAGGCAGATGGTTGTAAGAAGAGTGTCATACCCAGATGACCTGTTAATGAACAGCTTAAACGGTCCGTGCTTAACGTTTGCAGTGCCTCGATCGCTTTACACAGAATGCAGTCCACTTGCTGCGCTGTGGAAGTGAATAGAATTCTGTGTACAGACTTTCCTTCTGTGGAGGGGGTGGACCCTTTATTTGCGTTCATGACTCTGGTACTATATTCATATAGAAGAATTATTAGTTTGCATTCATTTAGGTTCTAGATGTACTATCTGGCATAGAACCCCAAGTGAAACCAGAAATGAAATCCCAAGCACTGATATTCTGGTGAAGTTTTCAGAAGTTGTGCAACTGAATCAGGACTTCTTCAGTGAGTCACTTTCTGCAGGACCAACTTTCCTTTGAAATTCCACAGTCAAATGCAGCATTAAAGACATGTGTTTGTCATACATGCTACAACTTAAATACAACGAGTGTGGCATGGTGATTAGAGTGTTGGACTGGGGACCTGGGAGATCCATGTTCTAATTCCCACCAGCCATGATACTCATTGGGTGACTTTTGGCCAGTCATTCATTCTCAGCCTAATCAAACGTTGTGAGCATAAAATGGAGCTGTGTAAGATTCAGTGGGTTCCTTACAAGAGGAAAAAAGCTTGGATTTACATGCAATGCAATAATGATGATGATCATATAAATCCCACTGGTCAATGGCAACAGTGTTTGTGCAGGTGTTTAAAGCTGACATTATCTTGCTCAATAAACTCTCAGGAGAAGTTCCAGATTTTGTTTCTTCCTGATGTAGTGCTGTCTGATACAATGTAGATAAAACAGACTCTGATCCCCCAGATATATAAATGGATTCAATATGAGAAAAATTTCCCCCTTTGCATTTTAAGGTGGGTGTACCAAAAAAGGAGGGAGTGGAGGAGGGCTATTTCCTTATTAAATAGAAGTATGAATAGTTGGGCTATTTGGCAATAGTGCTTCATCTTGCTTTTAAACAGGAATGTTTTTACATCTTTATTGTAAGACCAGCAACATTTCTTTTTCAGCAAAATACTTGTTAAGGTATAATTAAGAGGCAATTGGGGTAATTTAGTGCATGGGTAACAATTAGTCTTTTGTCCTGAGCAGAAAGCGGCATTCATGTGGAGAAAGCTCAAGTGCAGATATATAGTAATTTGGAGAAGAATTTGTAAGTATTTTGTGTTGTGTTGGCATAGAAACATATTTTACTTGTTGCTCCTTTGGAGGCATCAGTATGATTCAGATAGAAAGGGAGTTGTGGAGAGGAGGAGAAAAAAGGATATTAGTACTATTTTTCTCCTCCCTAATGATGTCTGAGAAATTAGTTTCATTTGGGTTTTGATCAGGATTTACCCAGTCCCCACCTTCTGGACTGCACATGGTACAACCTGTGGTTGAAGTCCATATTTATTTTATTTTATTTATTTTATTTGACAAATTTATATGCCGCCCCTTGCAAACAAGCCTCGGGGCAGCTAACAACATATATAAAGATATAATATAAAACAATACACAATTTAAAACTGGCCCATCTCATATGTTTCTGAGCTTTTGATTTGCAGACCAAAAAAAGATAATTGTTTGACAGCATATATATATTCGAAAGATGGTCATGAAAAATACACAAATATAAACAATGGGAAAGCGCATACATTTCAAAGGTGTGTGCAATTGATGTGCACATTTGGAGATGTATGCATGAACATACATATGCATTTTCATCTGAAAATAAAATAGTCCTAGCTCTCCGGACTGGAGACAAGCCACAAGGGGGAATCCAAAGAACTTTGGCCAATTTGCGCATTCCTAGATCTCCCTTCATTTGTGAAGAGCTTCTGGACCAGCTGGGGACTCTACCCACTCTCATATGGAGACCCTGGACTTATGGAGTGCTCTGAAATAAGAATCTAGTTTCAGGTTTTGAGGGTGTATTAAAATGCACAGCTTTCCTTATCAGTGGACGTGTTCACTCCAGTAGCTCTGGCCAAGCCTTCTTCATATCCACGCCTCCTTTCCTCATTCTATAGATTTCGATATGAGGTACACACAGATTGATTGCTTCACTCAATACTACTCAAGTGTGCTTTGTTTTTGTCTCTTGTCTCATTCTTTGAGCTAATGTGGGATGGAGAGCTGAAATAAAGCTCTCGTCAGGAATAGTGTGCATCGCAAGTTAATTTTCTGATACGGATGTGAATCGCTGTTTGAAAAGCCTGTACTTTATAATGTGTGAATAGTGCCTCACACTAGTATGTGCCAATATAGGCAGAAGGTTCGTGATGTGCCTGCACTGAACAGGAGAGAAAAGAAGTATCCTGCTCTTCAGAAACTTGTTTCATAATATAGAGGTTGAATTCCATGTTGGATGAGCATAAGGAGCTTCCCTACCCTTTGTTCATCCAGCTGAGTACTGTGTGTACTAACTGGCAGCAGCTCTCTGGGAATTATTCCCAGTCCCACCTAGAAATGCCAGGAATTGAATCTTCAATAGATAATGCGTGTACTTTGAGCATCTCCTTTGCTGGGTTCTACTGGTGTCGAAACACCCTGCCTGCTTTGCCACGGGGTCTCATTCTACTCTCCCATCTATCTCAGTGGAAATGCTGGACACTTGGTGTGGAGATCTTTGGAAAAGTAATGTTCAAAATCAATCCTGCCACCACTGCAGTGCACACCATCCAAACAAGCATATTGTCACTTCTCAGGTACCATTTCCCGAGCTGCCAACCAGCTTGTCATGTTATCCCAACCCATGTGGCATGGCTTGTTTGAGGGGAAAGTGTCATGCCTCCCCTGACACTGCAGCAATGAATCGTTCTTACTATACCAGAGAAATTCAGCTGATCAAGCTGAGTTTTCTCAGGATCTTATAGGACAGGTAAGAAACACACTCATTTGAAGGAAAGGAAACAAACACAACTAAACAACAAGGCAGATGATAAAATCATGCTACCTAGTAAGCTATCATGGCACAAACGGCTGATGTGAAATTCAGAGATTTGACCACATGGCTTATAGAACAAGCAGCACTAAAATAGTCAAACAGCACCTTGAGCTTTCATCAGAAAAAGGCACAGACATAGAAAAGGCATAATTTTAGAAAAACGTAATTTTAGCAAAACAAGTCTCAATCCAGAAAACTTCTGATTTCTTTTAAAACAACCCCAAAGGCATGAAATCCATAAAATGTTCTCTTGGTCTCCCCAAAACCAACATCCAATGCCTGAAGTGTAAACTCTCGGAAAGGAACCTAGTAGAGGGGCCATTGTCTTTCCCAGTTAGTACATAGGAGTTGGCACAACAGCCATCCTCCTTATGAGCCAAGGGCCGTGGTGCCCGGCATGGTACAGCATCCTACAGAAAAGAGTGCAGGCATGAAGCCTTCAGTTGGTGCTAAACCATCACGTCTTAAGGAAAACCCTGTTGCAGGCAAGGTGGGGCTCTCACCTACCTCCACCTATCACAGAAGGAACAAGTTCCTAAAGCGAATTGCCTTTGAAATGGTTAAAACAGAAAACACATTCATATTTACATGCACACTGCTAGGTTAGTCAAATCACAAGCATAACATGGAGGAGTAGATTATGGAGAGAGAGACGTACACCAGTGCATGCAATCTACATAGCTTTTGGGCTGGCACAGTTCTCCTTCTCCAGAAGTGTGGGGTGGAAGGTCTTTCTAATTGTCTGAAAATGATACTGCATAATCTCTCCTTCTGGGTAATTCTCTCTATTTTGCAATCTTCATTTGACTAGATGCCATTCGTGATTTCTTCAGCACAGTCTCCTCCTCTGACCCACTGGCCTTGCCTGTAAAGGAAACCCTCCCATGCTCCATTCTCATCCAGCCCTCATCCAGCCCTGCAAGTGGAGGATCCACTTGATCTGGAAGCAGAACCCTAATTGTGATTCTTGCAGATAACTATTGTGTCCCCTGGTTGCTCAAGGGAGACTTCCTCTGGGTCATCACAAAAGCCATTTGAGATAACAAAGCAAAGCAATTAAAGCACATAAGTCATTATCTGGAGTTAAGCAAAATTCAGCTCCTGGGGTACATTTTTTGAAGTCCCAGGAAAACACTAAGCCTTCTAGGTTCAGGCCAGCCAAAAGACTTTGGAAGTACATACCCAATGCATATCTCATATTTCATCTTAACTCTAATGCAAAATACTCTGTTGTATACCATCCAATAGACCTAAGCTATTGGTATGGAATCATAGAATAGTAGAGTTGGAAAGGTCATGAAGGCCATCAGGTCCACCCCTGTGCTGTTGCAGGAGACCAATTTACACCATCCCACTAAGATCCCCCAGTTTCTTTTTGAATGTCTCTAGAGTGGGAGAGTCCACCATCTCTCTAGGCAACTGGTTCCACTGTTGTATTGCTCTGACAGTGAGGAAACTCCCTGATATCTAGCCTGACCCTGGGTTGTTGCAGCTTGACTTGATTATTCCGTGTCCTACACTCTGGGATCAGTGAGATCTTGACCTTTTTGTGATGGCCTTTAAGGTACTGCTAGAGGGATATCATGCCCACTCACCCACCTTCTCTTCTCAAAGCTGAACATACCCAGTTCTCTCAGTCTCTTCTCATAGGGCAGTGTTTCCAAACCCTGGATAATTTTTGTTGCCCTCCTCTGGACCCTTTCTCATTTTTCTGCATCTTTCTTAAATCTTGGTTCCCAGAACTGGTCACAGGATTCCAGAAGGCATCTGACTAGTGAGGAGCATAGGGAAACTACTACTTCTCATGATTTGGAAGTAATACTCCTGTTAATGCATCCAAATCTATATATGGAACTTATTAAAACCATGCATGATGAAATCATAATTAATAGCATGGTGAGACATTTCAAAACAAGCTTAAAATCTTAAAACAATTTGAACTATCTTACTATGGACTCTGAGGAAGAATCTGATTCAGAGATAGAAGACTCTTATTCAGGGCCAAGATAAAGTATCAAATATCAGGATGCTAAGAATTTATCTCTGCATGATTTCACAGTCAGTAGAAGGCAGCTATTCCTCTAGTACAAGGTTATATGAGTTCATTTGAACTTGGGTTCAGTGTGGACTATCGTGGGATGTCTTTGTCTCCTGCTAGAATAAAGGAACCCACTATTTCTTAAATGCATGTTTAGCTGTTGATCTTTTGACAGAGCTGAGTCTGACAGATATAACCCTCAAATAGCCCTATAACAGTCCATGGGTTATTTGAAGGTTGATTCCCCTCAAATAAGCCATATTGGTTCTTCTGAGATTAGGTTGGATTTTTTACTGTGACCGGTTTTGCACAATCACCACAGACAGTTCTAGCATTGAATAAATGGATTGGAGTGTGTGCTCAGGAGGAGTTAGTTGAATATTTGAAATACTGTCACACTGACTTCTCATATCATCAGAACCCAACAAATGTGAGTTTTTGGTGTGGATCACAAATTACTCAGGAACCATGAGCTGCTTTATGGTTGTGGGTGATGTGTTAAGCATGCCAACAAGCCACTCTTTTGGGGTTTCTGTGACAAGACACAGACTTGTCTTCAATATTCAAAATGGCCACTTGCATGGACCACAGACCACAGTGGCTTAGATAAGCTATCGTGGACTGCTTGATCATGCAAACCACCTCAGTATGAAATCCAAATATGTCCTCATGATAAACTGGGCAGAAAATAATACTGGGAGGAGCCACTGCTTAGTGGTAGTTTGCATGCAGAAAATCCCAGATTCAGTCCTTGGCATCTCCAGGTAGGAAGGCAAGACTCCTGCTTGAAACCCCAGACAAAATGGACCAGTGGCTTTTATTTATTTATTTATTTTATTTATTTATTAACAGATTTATAGGCCGCCCCTTGCCACAAACCTCGGGGCTTGATTCAGTATGAAGCAGATTCCTATGTACATATGCTAACTGTTATCCCAGCAGCAAGTGAGGTGAAGAAAAAGGTAGAGATCATGAAGTTTGAAAACAGTGGAGAAAATAGTGCTCAGGGAGAGAGAGTTATGATGGTTTAGAATGAATTCTCTAATCCTGGGCACTAGCGTCTGTTTAATGTTCATAGAGCTGTCAGTATTTCCCAGATGGGATGATGGCCTCAGCCCGCAAGATCTCTCTGTGTGACCTTCTTTATGAGCTAGAAACATGGTTGCTATGACTAACAAGGCATCCTTGGGCATCATGTCATGAAAGAATAACGAAGCAATTTATGGTGCAAGATTGTCTCTTTCCCACATGGCAAATACCCAGCCACAAGAATGTCAGCAGAATGTACTACAAAGCACAGGGTCTTTCCTAAGAAATATAATAAAAGGCTGCAAAATGTATTTTGAAATAATATATTTCCTGAAATGCATTATTCAGGAAAGAGATCAGAGACTTGTCTTTTTGTGATTATCCTCAATTTAAGAGCACATATTTGCACAAATGCTTTTTGTTCTGTCTTCAAGCTGGTGCCTTCTGGATGTGTTAGATGTGCTACAACTCCCAGGTATGGGCAAATGTCCATGCTTGCTGGGAGTGATGGGAGTTGCCCTCCAGCACATCTGGAAAATGCCAGCTTGGGGAAGGATGATTTAAATGTATGCAAAAAGGTTGGAGAGTTGAAACTTTAATAACTTATTTTAATGATGCTCTGTTTTATAGCATAATTTTAGCAGAGATTATATTACATGATAAGAAGTGTGATAATTCCTCAATATGTTTCCTGTGACCCTGAACTTTTCAATTAAGCTTTGTGATGGCTTTAAAGGAATTAATTAAAAAATGATCTGAGCAGGGAAAATAGCATCCACCCCATACATTAATTAAATTTGGCATGATCTAATAAGTTTTTGGAAAAGATTGCAGCCCCTTTGTGCAGAACTTCCATGTAAAAAAAAAAAAAAAGTACTTTCAAGCTTTTTAAGGCTCTGGTTCTATGTCTTTGGCAACATCTTGACATGCCAATATGGAATGGTAAGAAAAGCTTCACCTGGCTAATTTCTGCATATCAAATAGCTGTGAAAAGCATGAGTTAGCACTGAAATAAAGCAAACCCTGTTTAATTCCTGCCCTTGTGGCCATCTGGTATGCTGAGTGTAAACATAAAAATAGATGTTTTGAGGCATTGCTCCATCTTGAGCACTTAAATGATAGGACAAAAAGTGTAGGATCAAGGCATTAATGGTGTGTGGCCCAATGCATGTTTAGTCGGAAAAAGGTCCTATGACTTTCTACATCTGCAGCCAGCCATACCCCCCACCCCCACTCCCCTCCACTCCACTGCAACATGCGTGAGATTGTGCATTAAGTTTTGTTTCTTCTAAATGGATAGTTTGGAAAGTAGCAGTTAGACATTTGAAGTCAATGACAGTCCTGTCTTGTTATCTACTTTATCAGCCAACTTGCACTTAACACAAGCTGAAAAATGAAGAGTACGATGTGAAAGCTGTTTCTAACATCTAAGTCAGCAATAGGATAAGAGTGGAACTTACATTCCAACCCACAGCACACTTAGATCTTAAAATAAGTAAGCAAAATGCGAAAGAGATGTGGGTTCTTTAATAGACATTCATGTGCACACGGCTAGGTCACCTTGGAGCTTACAGATCAGTGTTTTATGGATATGCAACTTCTGTTTACAATTTTCATATTTATTGGCAAAAATGTGGGTGCACCTGTGAAAAGGATTATGCAGAAAGTGAGAATCCACTCTTACTTGCTGGAATAAATTACTGTGTGTGTACGATTATAACTTGGTTTATTAAGCCAATATATGCATTAGCCCTTCACTAATGGACACAGCCAGTTTGCTGTTTCCTTCACAGCAATGCACCATTAAACCAGGAAGTCTGCAATCATAATTTCCCATTTTGTCTTAACTGTAAAGCTATGGTTACTACATACAGAACAAGCCAGGATCTTAAAACTGTGAGTCAAGATACTGACTTGTTCCAGAGCTGGTAGCAGTAGTTTTCCAGTGCAGACAAAATGGGAAACAACAGAAGGATTCATGTGCAGCACTAAACCAAGCTTTAACTCTATGTGTTCTGGTACAAAGAAGCTGAAGACTTGGGTATGCATGCTCTGCTCTCCCCTCTTGTCTTTCTGGACAAGTGAGAAGAGAAATAAATCAGGATTAGCTGGATTCCAGGCTCGATGTCATGTGCAAATTAATAGTGGTTAAAAATGAATCACAGTCAATTGCTAAATGAGAAAACTACAAATCCTTCATAATTTTATTCTCCTGTTTAACAAATGAGAGCTTTTTTAAAAGC
>JAIXND010000765.1:30922374-31130906 GCA_023646645.1 Varanus salvator macromaculatus
CAGTTGCTGTACCAAGCCAGGCCTTCGCAAGAGGCAAAATGAGCCAGATGAGGGATGTGGGGCAGCAGTGTTATGGCATAGAGCTAGAGGACAGAATGTGGTCTATACCCCCTAAGTGAGCCTGCCACCCATATCAAACTTCCAGGGCCTGTTTGGTCAGCTTCTGTATGTCAAATTTTGGTGGTGGTGGGGCATATCACATCCTTGCCCACAGTCAGCAAAATACTTTGGGTTGGCCCTGGAAGTATCTGTGAGACAGAGTTCATTTTCAGAGGGATTCTTATCACTTACATTCTGAAACAGTTTTCATGGATTTCATTGATTCTTACACTGAGTCAGGTAAATAGGCTTAAGATTACAGAGCTAATCAAGGCCCTGTTGTGTCTTCTCTATACGGATTACCATGTCTGTATTGTTTTGCTGAAGATCAGGGGGTTTTTCTCTACAGAAGCTTGAACAAAAAGTGGGGGTCAGAGGACCCCCAGTGAGTGATATGAAGCGAAACCCTGTATTCTCTTTACTGGCATGCAAGCGGTTTTATTTTGCAGCCTAGTTATTGGGTCTTATGCTGAAGAAGGGTTTCCCTTTCTCACCCACTCAGCACTTCAGTTGATAAAAGCAGCAATTACTTGGCAACTCTCTGAATACAATGAATGTCACATTTTAGAGAGCAGCTGGAATTTTCATGTTTGTTAGAAAGGAATTTAGAAAGTACACACAACTACTATGCTGCAATGATAATAGGTTGAGAATATGAACTTCGGGCTAGTTTTTTAGAGCCAGGGTCCTGCAAGGGATTCCCACAGGCTCGAGAGCAAATGGAACACCCCAATGCCTTTTGCAACATGATAAGCAACTGAAAAGTGCCACATCCCCCTTATGCACCATTCAAACTGGAACAAAGTCAAATGTAAAAGCATGGATTTTTACTAACATCTCTCACATTCAAAACACTTTATCTTGTTTAGAGCTTTGCTACATGGGTGATTCAACAACAAAACTCCAACAAAAGCTTGAATAAAATGATTTTGGGAGCCAGATCACTCATAATATGTTGTGAACGAACTCCTGCTGTTAGTATATATATGCTATCAGCCACCATGGCTGAAATTCAAACCTATGGTGGATGGCTTGAGCATCTCCTGCAGCTGCTGCTCTTTCCAGGGGACTCTGTGGTAGCTGTATACCAGGAACATGGAAACCACGATGCTGGGTTTGGATGATTGGAGAAACCATGGTGAAGTGTGGAAGCCATTGAATAGACCATTGTTTCTTATCATGGTTTCTAAAAAACCAAAGTACCATGCCGAAAGACCATGGAAAGGTTTGGATGACACAATAGGCCACCTTGTTCAAGAAACCACTACAACTTGTTGTGTTGCGTGAACTTGCCTAACGTCTGACCCAAGATCTTTCAGTGAAGGTATAAGGCTAAGTGTCCCACACTGGCTATTCGCAGTGGTGCACTGATTTTCTTACACTAATAGTTTTCATCTAGGGAATGTTCATTGCATTTCTATGGGAACTTAAAGCAACTATAAATTAATGCAACTATAGATTGCAGGAGATGGTGTGAGAAAACCTTACTTGAACAGCACAGACTTGTGTCTGGCTTTTGCCTGGATTTGAGATTCCCTGAGATCCCCATGGAGGCTACTCTGAGTTTCATGATGGAAGAAAGGTAGATATAAAAATACTAAATAAATGTGTCAACAAGTGTTTTCTGTGCACACACTATAATTTTTTCTTTAAAAAAAACTGACTAAAATGCATTCAAGATTTGTAAATCATAGTTCCCTAGGGTTAAAGAGAGGTTAATTAGATGCTGAAACTTAATTTAGTAGGGGTATTGTTGAATCAGAATAACAGTCCTGAAACATTTGCTTCAGTCATTTTCCTTGGGGAGTATAGAACAGCTGTGTCAACAAGAACAGAGCTCTTTTCCTTGCTGAATTAGCTTTATGCTGGTCAGGATTCAGCAGGGAGTGTTTCATAGTATGATGGAGGATCTGTGTCCATAACTATTATTCTTGCAGAATGACTCTCTTGTTGATGACTCATAAACCAGTAGGGCGACTTCTCTAGTTGTGCTCTTGCAGTTTGTCTCCTTTCTCATTTGTCCAAAGCAGGTAGATGTTTAAGCGTCTTCCAAAGACAGATGCATTTTCTGATGAAGAATCAAAATGTGCATCTAGGGCAGACAGTAAGTGTGCAACTTACAGGCATGGCTAAGTGAAGCCGGGGATCTTTGTATCCTTACAAAGAAGAAAGCTCACTTAATAATGGGAACTCTGGATTCCCTTTCTTTTCAGCAAGGTGGTTTGTAAGGCAATGTTTTTTTTCCCAAAGTTTCTAACTTTCCAATTTATATGTCTTTGAACAACCATGTGTACCAACTGGTTGATATAACAATTGATGCATTTACTGGCAGCCAACTGGAACCTGTGCAGGGATCCTTGGGTGCATAAGCCCCTGATCAAGCAGCCCATATCATTTTGCACTTTATCTACCAGGGCCAGCACCACAGATTGTGGACTCCTGGTAGGGACATAGCCTTCTCCTCAGGAGAATGGAGAAGGTGGCAGCAAAAGCAGTGGTTCAAACCCTCCTTCCATGGTGACAGTGACTCCACTTTGCTCCTTTCCCTGATGGTGATGACTGCTTACTCTGAGGCAGTGAGTGTGCATGGGACTCCAGCAGCAAGATCTAGTCTAGTAGCTGGAGGTATTGATGCTGGTGCCTGCCATTTTAGTAGGACAGTGTGCTCTGGGATAGAACATTGGAAGCATTAAAATGGTGGGGGCCAGCAGCACTGCCTACTAGCTACCAAACCACATCTTTTTTGCCCCTGTTAGCATGTACAAGCTACCCAAGGTAACAGGAGATAAGATAGTCCACCCTCCAGGGGGCTCAGACTATTAACAAAAGCTTGATGATGCTGATGAACTCCTGGGTGGTGGGCCTCATATCTACTTAGTGAAGCACTTGTGCAGTTAAGGAGGAAATAGGACCAGTTACTTGAAAACTATGCGGCCAGAATTTTCCAGAAGCAACAGCTGGTGCAAAACACGGCTTCTTTATGACCCGGAGTCATGAGGAGCCTGCGTAGCTTGACAGTCCTGCATTGCAATGAGAAAGGGCATCCTATTGAATTTAATAGGAATTATCTGGAAGTAAATGTACACATGATTACAGCTTAGAGGGTCACAGTTCGGATAACAATAAATATAATACATGACCTGTGGTGTCACATTGTTTATAAAACATTTATTATAAAGTTACATTTGTATACTGGGTTTGTTTTTCAGTGAAAAAGCAGGCTTCAGCTCAGTGACTGGGTCTGGACATCCTGAGAAGCCACCATGGTGACAGGCCAATGTCATTTGTTATATTTAATGAACTTATTTATTTAATTTCTTGCATTTATATACCACCGTAATAGCCCAGACAGCTGTCTGGATGGTTTACAAAATTGGACTGATTTCTTCAGGGTGGCTACTTTGAGTAACCTTGGTATCCTATTAATTATTCTAGGAGATGTTGTAGCCATGATAGTTACTTGTGTTGTGTGTATCCACGTGACCAACCCTATTTTGGCTCCTGGGAATAGGCTAGCAAGCTTCTTGGGAAGAGTAGCAAACCCCATTGCTGCTCCTGTGGAGTTTGTTTAGGCGCCCACTAGTGCCAGCCCTATCACGAGTGCTCAAAGGGCAATTGGGGACAGCTGGCACTGGCTTGCTGCCCTCCTTGTGGAGATGGCAAGTCATTTTTGGCTGGCCACGGCGTTTTATCCCTTTAAATGATCCCCTTTTCTGGAGATCACAGACTTTGGCTTGCCAGTCAGTTTTTATGATCCCTGTTTTGACATCTCCTGACAGACCCTTTGGAGTGCGCAGAGGCATCTGGTTGCCAACCTAATTTTTGCACAGTATTTTTTCTTAGTGTGTTACAAGTGCATAGCTGTGAACTTACAGAGGTCCAAAAATAGGCAGCCTCATATGGATTATGAGCAGACAGGAACCTGCTGGCAAACTGTAGCAGGAAGTAATCCTGGACATTGACAAGGAGAGGCTTCAAATAGTCTTCTTTCTCCCTTCAGTTTGTTTTGACAACTGTCAGAAGGTGAGCTGTCAAGTTGAACTGACCGATCTGTGCTTGCAAAAGGGAACGAATGGATTTTATACTTCCTTTGCAAGAAAGTGTCCTCTTTTAGTTGTGCTTAGGTACATGGAAAAGGGTAAACCATCCCCTTAAAAGGATACATTGGCAGCATTCCCTATGTTTTTTTTAAACCTGGAAATAATAGCATTCATTCCTGTATATGTCCTTGTGAAAAAACATGGGGATATATACTATTAATAGATTTCATACTTTAATTTTCTAGTTTAGTTGTCAAAACTCTGGTTTATGTTAAAAGGAGATGGCTCACCTTTTTCCATATTCCCAAGCACCTAGGTATCTTTGACAGAGCATCTTGGGTTCCGTTTAAAGACTGTGAAGAGATGTTCACAAGCAACTGCATTTCTTCTGCTAATAATTGCATTATTCCTAACAGATTGGAGCATATTTTCTGCTTCTGGCAGCAGCCCCCTGCTCTGTGTATAAGTATTTGGCAATGGTTGCCACAGTGCATGAAGAGTTGGGCCTTTAAATTTGCCCATCAGCAGTTAGTACTTGGATAGCAAACGCACAGGTCTTCTCTCTAGTCTTCTCCCCTATGGTGAGAAGTACTGAACTTCCATTTAAGCCATCTTTTGTTGGGTTAAACACGGGGAGCCAGTGACTGGCCCAGAGTCACCCAGTGAGCTTCATGTCTGAGTGGGGACTAAGAGCTGGATCTCCCCAGTCCAACTACTGTACTGCAAAGGCTCTCAGTGTTTTAGAAACTGATGTCTTCTTTTGTTTTATTTACCGCTGATGCACTTCCTTACTTTGGAATTGGGACAATTCTTAGGATTGCTTAGAAGTCACCCTAGAATCCTACAAGCTTAACGGTTCAGAGTGGCTCAGTGCCTGTCGCCATGCAACACCTTGACTGGATTCGTGGAATGACAAGCAATGGCAACAGCCCACAGCAACTCGAATATTTACAATGGCAACTGGTACACATAACCCCATCAATCATGGAAACTGGGTCAATATGTAAATAAATGGCTGGCCTGCTGCATTTGGTGACATAAATCATAAGACTCGGAGATTTTAAAAAATAGTGAACTCAAGATACTTTCTTTACTAAAGAATCAGTTCTGCTGCCTTTCTTCATATGCTTAAGTGTTCTTGAGTGAAAATATATTTTTCAGAATGGAATGCCAGCATACCGCATTATGTTATAAACTGGAATTATTCTGTGCTCAGATTTTCTTGATGTTATTCCAGGCCTAAGTTGTTCTGGCCTTAATTCCATGCTGATAAGATTTTCTCTAGCCCAGGCAGTGAGTGTTTCTGTTGTTTGGATTCATCATACTTATCATAAGTAATGACATAACAGTTCAGAACAAGCAGTTGTTTATGAGACAGTGTCAAGACTGTTGTGCTCTTCCTCTGGACAGTTTGTACTGTTAAACTAATTGGTGCATATTGAGACCTCAGTAACAGGTTTTACTGATATATAAGAAGCATGTTACAGTGCTGATGCATTTTGAAGAGGAGCAATGCTGAGAATGCCAATTTAATAAAACTCACCTCAAAAATTAGACAAAGCACAAGAGGGGCAAATATTAAAGTGTCTCAGCCAGAGTGCAGTTTACTATCTTAGGTAAGTAAACTGCCAGAGTAAGAGTTAGGTAAGAGAACGTTGTAGGTGTGCAGAAGCAAGGATGCACTGGAGTAGAAGTTGCATAAAACTCCAGACTTCCTTCCCCAGGGAAGCTCAGCTTGCTTCCTCCTGGCAATCCTTCCCACAGCATCACTTTATTCCAGAAGTCCTTTGGCCTGTAAGTGGGTTTAAGGGTTGGGTGCTGTTTTTATTCAGCAGTTGTAGCTTTTATTCTATTTTAATGGCTTTTAATATTTACTCCATTTTAAATTGTCATTGTAAGTCACCTTGAGAGCCATTTTTGGTAGAAAAGTGGGGTATAAATAAAATAAATAAAAGATACAGAAAATCCATGCACTTTCAACCTCTGGCTGTCTATCAGTATGGCCAACACAGGGGAAACCAATTAAAATGCCACAGTTGTTGTTAGGCTGAAGGAGGCCTTGTCAGGCTCCTTTTGGAGTTAAAGGTAGTCTGAAAACAGTTTTTAGTTAAATAATATCCACCCTAGGGGTTAGTCTCATATGTAGCCGGACATTTTGTGCAGTTTCAAAACAATTAGGAATATAACCATTTAAAAAAATGTTTTCCATTAGAAAAAAATTCAGGAGGTGCTCACATGTTGTTGATGAGGCTTGCTCCAGGCTCCTATATAGCTGAAAATCATACATTTGAACAAATTCTGTCTCGGCATTTTTCACAGGGTGATTAAATATATCCTACTCAATATATAACTCAGGGTGTCAGAGAAACATTGGAACGTTTCAGGAAAAAACATCTCCCCCATTTTTTAAAAAAAGTGTTTTCAGATTTTCCAACTTAAAATTGGAATTTTGGGGAAACAAAAAGTTTGGGATTCAATATAATACTTTTTGCAACAAACAAAATGCTTTTAATTTAAGGTTTTATTCATTCAAATTCTTGTGACGAGGGGTTTTGTCTAAGAATCTACAATATTAGGAAGTGTCTATACTATAGAGTCCAGTGTTATCAAGGCTTTTATAAAATTTAAGGCAATGGTCTGAGACTGTTTCTCTCTAAATAAGGTACTTCTGTTTGGTGCACATTTTGGGTGCGGGGGGGTGTTATTTTTAGTTTTCCTACTTCTCAGATGGCAGTAACTGAAATATATATGTTTAGATAGCATAAAGTAAAGGTAAAGGTAAAGGTTTCCCCTTGACATTAAGTCCAGTCATGCCTGACTCTGGGGGGCGGTGCTCATCTCCGTTTCCTGGCCGAGGGAGCCAGCATTTGTCCGCAGACAGTCTCCATGGTCATGTGGCCGGCATGGCTAAACACCGAAGTGCACGGAACGCTGTTACCTGCCCACCGAAGTGGTACCTTTTTATCTACTTGCATTTGCATGCTTTCGAACTGCAAGGTTGGCAGGAGCTGGGACGGAGCACAGGAGCTCACCCCGTGTGCAGATTCGAACCGGCGACCTTTCGATCAACCAGCCCAGCAGCACAGCGGTTTAAACCACTGCGCCACCTGCAGTCCCTTTAGATAGCATAAGAGCCAGTAATTAGCAGCTTTTTCTCACTCTAGGTTTAGGTTCTTTTCAGTTTGCCTGTGAATGTGAGGCTAGAATGCCTTACCCATTTACCTGGGGGTAAGCCCAATTAAGCGACAACCTTCATCTTATTCTATCGCATTTATATCCCACCCTTCTTCCTTTCAAGGAAGTCAGGGCGGCTTACATAATTCTCCTCCTCCTCCTATCAGCCTTATCCACATAGCAACAAAGTCATCCTGGAGCTCCTTGGCTGAGTGGGAGCTAGAAGCCAGATCTCCTGAGTCCCAGTCCCACTGTGAGTTTGTTTTTTTGAATAAGTTTTATTCTTAATAGAGCTAACAAAAAAGGAACTAAAAAGTCATCAGTCATCAAAAACATGAGACCTACTGGGTCAGCCCCTCACATTTTTTCTTTTTATGTTAAACTATAAACATATTTAAATCTATGCATAGTCCCGTTTCTCTAGCCAATAATAAAAAGAGTCCCAGGTTTGATAGAAGTCTGACTTTCTCCTTCAGAGACAGTCAATCTGTCCATTTCCGCACAGTCCAAGATCTTTTTTAGAATCAGTTCGTCGGTAGATGGCTCTTCATTCTTCCAATGTTGGGCAAATGCAATCCTCGCCGCAGTAGTTACATGTAGAATCAAATATATTGCTTGTTTACCAACACCATCAGGTACAATGCCTTATAAGAAAACTTCAGGTTTAAATGTCAGAGGTTTTTGTAACATTTCCTCAAGCCATTTGTGTATTTTAATCCAATACTTTTTTGCCTTATCACAGATCCACCACATACGATAAAAAGTACCCGGTTTGTATTTACATTTCCAACATCCATTTGACATATTTGAAAACATCTTTGTTGTTGTTGTTAGTCACGAAGTCGTGTTCTACCCATCGCGACCCCATGGACAACATTCCTCCAGGCCCTCCTGTCCTCCACCATTCCCCGGAGTCCACTCAAGCTCACACCAACCGCCTCTGTGACTCCATCCAGCCACCTCATCCTCTGCCGTCCCCTTCTTCTTTTGCCATCTATTGTTCCCAGCATTAGGCTCTTCTCCAGGGAGTCCTTTCTTCTCATTAGGTGGCCAAAGTATTTGAGTTTCATCTTCAGCATCTGGCCTTCTAAAGAGCAGTCAGGGTTGATCTCCTCCAGGACTGACCGATTTGATTGCCTTGCGGTCCAAGGGACTCGCAGGAGTCTCCTCCAGCACCACAACTCAAATGCCTCAATCCTTTTGCGCTCGGCCTTCCTTATTGTCCAACTTTCACAGCCATACATTGCAACTGGGAAAACCATAGCCTTGACTATACGCACTTTTGTTGGCAGGGTGATGTCTCTGCTTTTCAGTATGCTATCTAGATTTGCCATAGCTTTCCTCCCCAGGAGCAAGCGTCTTTTAATTTCTTGGCTGCAGTCCCCGTCTGCGGTGATCTTGGAGCCCAGGAAAATAAAATCTCTCACTACCTCCATTTCTTCCCCATCTATTTGCCAGGAAGTGAGAGGACCGGATGCCAATGATCTTAGTTTTCTTAATGTTGAGTTTCAAGCTAGCTTTTGCGCTCTCCTCCTTCACCCGCATCAAGAGGCTCTTTAGTTCCTCTTCACTTTCTGCCATGAGAGTGGTATCATCTGCATATCTGAGGTTGTTGATATTTCTCCCAGCAATCTTGATTCCAACTGGCGATTCATCTAGCCCTGCCTTTCTCATGATGTGCTCTGCATATAAGTTAAATAGGCAGGGTGACAGTATACAGCCTTGCCGAACTCCTTTCTCAATTTTGAACCAATCAGTGGTTCCGTGTCCAGTTCTCACTGTTGCTTCTTGACCTGCAAATAGGTTTCTCCAGAGACAAATAAGATGGTCTGGTACTCCCATCTCTTTAAGAACTTGCCACAATTTGTTGTGATCCACACAATCAAAGGCTTTAGCGTAGTCAATGAAGCAGAAGTAGATGTTTTTCTGGAACTCCCTAGCTTTCTCCATGATCCAGCGTATGTTGGCAATTTGATCTCTAGTTCCTCTCCCTCTTCGAAATCCTGCCTGTACTTCTGGTAGTTCTCGGTCCACTTACTGCTGGAGCCTAGCTTGTAGGATTTTGAGCATCACTTTGCTAGCATGTGAAATGAGTGCAATGGTGCGGTAGTTTGAACATTCTTTGGCATTGCCCTTCTTGGGGATCGGAATGTAAACTGACCTTTTCCAATCCTGTGGCCACTGTTGAGTTTTCCAAATTTGCTGGCATAGTGAGTGTAGCACTTTAACTACATTGTCTTTCAGGATTTTGAATAGCTCAGCTGGAATGCTGTCACCTCCACTAGCTTTGTTGTTGCTCAGACTTCCTAAGGCCCATTTGACTTCACATTCCAGGATGTCTGGCTCGAGGTCAGTGACCACCCCATTGTGGTTATCAGGGATGTTAAGCTCTTTCTTGTATAGTTCTTCTGTGTAATCTTGCCACCTCTTCTTAATGTCTTCTGCCTCTGTTAGGTCCCTTCCATTTTGGTCCTTTATCATGCCCATCTTTGCATGAAATGTTCCCTTCATATCTCCAATTTTCTTGAAGAGATCTCTGGTCCTCCCTATTCTATTGTTTTCTTCTATTTCTTTGCACTGTTCATTTAGGAAGGCATTCTTATCTCTTCTAGCTGTTCTCTGGAATTCTGCATTCAATTGTTTGTATCTTTCTCTTTCTCCCTTGCCTTTTGCTTCCCTTCTTTCCTCAGCTATTTGTAAAGCTTCCTCAGTCAGCCATTTTGCTTTCTTGTATTTCTTTTTCTTTGGGATGGTTTTATTTGCTGCCTCTTGTACAATGTTGCGAACCTCCGTCCATAGTTCTTCAGGCACTCTGTCTATCAGATCTAATCCCTTAAATCTATTTGTCACCTCTATTGTGTATTCATCTGGGATATGATTTATGTCATACCTGAGTGGCCTAGTGGTTTTCCCTACTTTCTTCAACTTAAGCCTAAATTTTGCCACCAGAAGCTCATGATCTGAGCCACAGTCAGCTCCTGGTCTAGTTTTTACTGACTGTATAGAACTTCTCCATCTTTGGCTGCAGAACACATAGTCAATCTGATTTCTGTGTTGACCATCTGGTGATGTCCATGTGTAGAGTCGTCTCTTGGGTTGTTGGAAAAGAGTGTTTGCTATGACCATTGTATTCTCTTGACAAAATTCCACCAGCTTGTGCCCTGCTTCATTTTGTACTCCAAGGCCAAACTTGCCTGTTATTCCAGTTATCTTTTGGCTTCCTACTTCAGCATTCCAATCCCCCATGATGATAAGGACATCATTTTTTGGAGTTAATTCTAGAAGGTGTTGTAGGCCTTCATAGAACTGGTCAACTTCAGCCTCTTCAGCACCAGTGGTTGGGCATAGATTTGGACTATTGTGATGTTGAATGGTTTGCCTTGGATTCGAACTGAGATCATTCTGTCATTTTGGAGATTGTATCCCAGTACTGCTTTTCCTACTCTTTTATTGACTATGAAGGCTACTCCATTTCTTCTGAGGGATTCTTGCCCACAGTAGTATACCTGATGGTCATCTGAACTAAATTCACCCATGCCTGTCCATTTTAGTTCACTGATTCCTAAGATGTTGATGTTCAGTCTTGTCATCTCTTGTTTGACCACATCCAACTTGCCTTGATTCATGGATCTTACATTCCAAGTTCCTATGGAGAATAGTTCTTTGCAGCATCGGACTTTCCTTTCACCTCCAGATACATCGGCAACTGAGTGTCCTTTCGGCTTTGACCCAGTCGCTTCATTCTTTCTGGCACTACTAGTACTAGCCCTCCACTCTTTCCCAGTAGCATATTGGACACCTTCTGACCTGAGGGACTCATCTTCCGGTGTCATATCGTTTTGCCTTTTGGTACTGTCCATGGGGTATTCATGGCAAAGATACTGGAGTGGGTTGCCATTTCCTTCTCCAGTGGATCACGTTTTGTCAGAGCTCTCTGCTATGACCTGTCCGTCTTGGGTGACCCTTCACGGCATAGCTCATAGCTTCATAGAGCTACGCAAGCCCCTTCGCCACGACAAGGCAGTGATCCATGAAGGAGGAAAACATCTTAGCTAACCTATTTGGTGACAAATGCCATCTATAAAACATTTTATACAGATTTTCTTTGTATGAAGTTGCTAGTTGTTGTTAGTCGCGAAGTCATGTCTGACCAATTGTGATCCCATGGACAACATTCCTCCAGGCCTTCCTGTCCTCCATCATCCCCCAGAGTTCACTCAAGCTCACACCAACTGCTTCAGTGACTCCATCTAGCCACCTCATTCTCTGCTGTCCCCTTCTTCTTTTCCCATCTATTGTTCCCAGCATTAGGCTCTTCTCCAGGGAGTCCTTCCTTCTCATTAGGTGGCCAAAGTATTTGAGTTTCATCTTCACTATCTGGCCTTCTAAAGAGCAGTCAGGGTTGATCTCCTCTAGGACTGACCGGTTTGATCGCCTTGCAGTCCAAGGGACTCGCAGGAGTCTTCTCCAGCACCACAATTCAAAGGCCTCAATCCTTTTGCGCTCGGCCTTCCTTCTGGTCCAGCTTTCACAGCCATACATTGCAACTGGGAAAACCGTAGCCTTGACTATATGCACTTTTGTTGGCAGGGTGATGTCTCTGCTTTTTAGTATGCTATCTAGATTTGCCATAGCTTTCCTCTCCAGGAGCAAGTGTCTTAATTTCTTGGCTGCAGTCCCCATCTGTGGTGATCTTGGAGCCTAGGAAAATAAAATCTGTCACCACCTCCATTTCTTCCCCATTTATTTGCCAGGAAGTGAGAGGACCGGATGCCATGATCTTAGTTTTTTTAATGTTGAGTTTCAAGCCCCTTCACCACGACAAGGCAGTGATCCATGAAGGAGATGAGGTTGCTAGTGTTACTTTAATATTTCTTTCCCACAGCTTTTGCCATTTCTCTAACTCAATATTATATCCAAAATTTTCTGCCCACGTTATCATAGTTTCCTTAACCTGTTCATCTTCCATGCTCCTATTCAGGAGAAAGTTATACAATCTTTTAATCATTTGCTCATCTGATTTAAGAATCACGTGATCAAATGCTGTTAACTCCTTATAAAAGCCCCACATGCTATAGTCTTTAGCATATCTCAATTGCATTTGAACCTTGTGCCACCAACAAATATTAATTCCTTGTCCTTGTATTTCTTGATTCAATTTCAATCCTCCATCATTATCCAAAATATCATCATATCTCACAATTGTATAAAAATTCAGTCCATTTGGATATACAAGAGCTTCCATAGGCGAAAGCCATCTTGGTAATTTAGTATACAGTTTTATCTTTAACTTTTCCCACACTGACATCAATGATTTCCTAATATAATGATTTAAGAAACAACCATGTACCTTATACTTTTAATACCACATATAAGCCTGTCAACTGAGTCCCAGTCTCACTGTTAACCACTGCAGCACACTGGCTCCTATATGGCTTACTTTTGAGTAGACATGTATAAGATTGTACAGCAAGGCGTTGATACTTATGAGGCTGCTGTCCTATGGAAGCTTACTTGAGAGTAAGCTCCAACAGACAGACTGGGATGCACTTCAGAGTAAGTATGTGTAGGATTCTTTTATGCAAACCCCTTTTGGAGTGTTTTTACTGCAAAAAGGGGCTTACAGAAATATTATTTAAATAATGCATAAATTAAATTGCTCTGTACACTTATAAATATGCAAACTAATCCAATTTTATTTGCTGAGTTTTATTATGCCGTTAAGAAGTTAAGTAACTTTAGCTTTGATAAAGCAAGTTTGATATAGCAAACATTCCGTCCGTCCGTCCGTCCGTCTGTCTATCTATCTCCCCATATATATAATGAATGAATCTGTTTCTGGGTATGCCTAAAATAGAAGTGTTTGGGGACCAAACCTAAGAAGATAGTCACGAGTGGTACTGATATTTCTGTGGTACAGAAGTCATTTTTCTCTACATTATTCTTTGTCATTAAGAGGTCAGTCCATCAGTTGGTGCATCACACCTTGAGCTGACAGAGGACCTGCCCCAGAGATGGAGGTAGTGAGGTTTGTGCTCTTCCTTATGCAACCAGAAAGCAGGGCTCACGGTTTGACATCACATAATGAAAAATTGAACAGGGCTCAAGAAAGTAAAGTTTCAGTTGCAGAAAAGGGGTAAGAACCGGTCAGAGTCCCTCAGCTTTAAATCCCATTGATCTCACTGAGAGAGATCCAAACAGTTGTTCAATGGATGTGTTAAAATCAATAATGCAAGAGTGTTAGTAATGCTGAAATACCTCTCACTGAAATCAGTGGTTCTTTAATGAGCTTATCTGTGGCTGGATTATGTGCCTAAGATACAGCCAGTGATACATAAACTCATCCGCCTGACATCACTGAGGTCCATCTTGTCTCTTTCAATAGGACAGTCTTTTGAATAATACTGATTTAATCAGTCTTCTGTGAACCTTCCTAAAGTATCTCTTTTCTTCCTGTGTGAGTGGTTAATAATGCAGAACAGTTATATTTGTCTGGAAAAGCAGCATAGCATAAATAGTATAAAATAAACTTTTTAAGGACTATTCTTTTAGAACACATACTTTGCCACTCTGAGTGCACAATAAATGGACTTCATTAATTATTATTATACAGATTGTGTGGGCATATCTGTATGTATGTATGTATTTATAAATTCCCTGCAAAGTTGATTACCTTGTTTCATATTATATTGCCAATATTTTTTAAAAAACCATTAATGCAAATAAGGGGATTTCCTACAAACAGCAGGGAAGAAATAGCATTGGTCAATTTATAAGGCAGAATGCACTAACTGATCTGATTACCACTGTGGATATTGAATTAGTTTTTAATCTGTACTCTGAAAAATGTCAGTACTGATTAAACTGTTGTAAATAACTTATTTATAGTTCTCAGCAATGCAATCAAAGTCTGCCAAGCAATTTATATTTTGCCTGTGTTATTAGCACAAGATAAACTGTTGTGTTCATAATTAAGACAATAATCTTGCACTCATATGTATTTTTATTCATTAAGACTAATAATAACTGAACAATAGTCAGAGAACTGACTGGGATGTGAGGTAGAGAGGGGGCAAAACAGTGAATTTTCCAGCACTTCCAGTGCTCATCCTGGTCAGCACTCACTGATCTTCACAGAGCTGAATTTCCTTCCCACTGGAATGCAGGGGTGGGGAAAAGATTTAACTGTCTCTGCTCCGGAGTTGTAGTTGAAGGGATCAATCATGGCTTCCTCTGGGGAATGGAAAGACTTTGGATTCATTTGGATCCAGCAAATCAGGAATTTTACATGCCTCTATAGTTTAACTCAGAAATGTGGGCAAGGTGTGTGTAATGTGCTCCACAACCTAGGACTGTGATGTAATCTTCATTTTGTGTTACATTTTCCTCTACTATAAAATAATCAGACAGCCCCTCCCCTCCCCTCCCCTCCCCAGAAGATAGACACATAAAACAAAGTGATTGTGTTTGCAGGAAATGTCAGCCCCCTGCAGATTAGGTACTCTGCATGGGTTGTTCATGGTGTGCCTGCGAGCTGATTTGGGCTCCTGGTAGGCTGCCCCCTCCCACTTCTTTCTCAGTCCTTCCATGCTTCGGCCAAGAGATTCCCTGGGAGGACCATCTTGACTCATTTCCTGGATGAAACCACAACCCCTTTTGCAGTCACTGTGGTTGTTTTCCTTTTACCCCTCCCACCCAGTCAGCTTCAAAGTGACAGCCCCTTCCAAGTGCCCAGGTGCCATACTGAAGCAGTGGTTACTGGTTTGTCACTTTTTTGGCACGCAGGATTGTCCCACATGCTTTCATTCTTTTATTTCGTTTTTGGTCAGATTTTCAGAGGGACCCAAGTGCACAACTCTGACTATCCCATAGACAGATCCTTGACTTGTTAAGCCTTGGATGGTGTCTCCTTCTCGTTGTTTGTCACAAAGTTGTGTCCAACCCATCGCGACCCCATGGACAACATTCCTCCAGGCCTTCCTGTCCTCCACCATCCCCCAAAGTCCACCTAAGCTCCTATCTAAATATATAAGACACCATCTGTGGGCAAAGCAAAGAAAAGCAGTGTGTTGCTTTGCTTCTCATTTGACAGCTATCAAATGGGATGCGAGATAGTAAAGAGATCTTTGCTGGTGACAGGAGTGGCATGTATATCACCCCCTCCTCAGCAAGAACCTCTTGGATTTTTTGGATATGGTGGGATAAGGCTGTCCTCAGTGACCTCCACCTGTTCTCTTTTTTTCCTGAGACACTAGGTGCTTGGGGAAATGGAAAACTGAGCCAACTATTTCCTAGGAGCACAGAGTTTTGCCAGTTGTCAAAAATAAGGCGTCCTTTTAAACTCGGACTTTATGGCAAGAGCATATGTGGAATAGTTCCTAACAATAAAAAATGCAAAAATGAGACAGGTTTTTTTTCCAGCTGCTGGAACTGCAGGAGTAAGTGCTCCAAAAAGTGGGAGCAAGTTAATATCACCAATTCCTGGAGTAACTGGACTCACAGATGCATTGAAACTGGGGAGGGCACTGAGAGCTGTCAGTGTGACACCTGCAACCCAGAGAGGAGAGATCTTGCTGCCACCGCGTTTGTGGCACCTGCTTTATTCCCCTTAATGGTGATTTTCTATTGACAGCTTGGCAACTGGTGAGCCTCTCCGTGTCAGTTTGCATCTTTGTTAGGAACTGCACTTGGCCACCTTTGACAGCTGAACCTGACAAGGGTATCAAGCTGGCAGGCTAGGTAAACCTGATAGCCTTAAAAGTGCACACCTCAATCAGAGTGTGAAAAAGAAAGTTACCAAAAAAGTGCAAACAGAACTGAGCAATTATTTTTTTTTTGGCACTGAAAGAATATAGCTCCAGTTCTGCCTTTCTGAGGCTCTAGAGGAAAAAGCCTGCAATGAATGAGAAGGGGTAGTGACTGGAACTGGGAGGGAATTCTGCTGTGAAGGACACAGATTGAATTTATTCACAAGGTGTCTTGTGCTGGGTGAACCTACCCAGTATAAAGCATGAAAATACCAGCTCTACATGAAGTCACTGAAAGCAGATTGATTGATTGATTGATTGGTTGGTTGATTTAAAACATTTTTACCCTGTCCTATATGGAAATCATCCCAGGACAGCTTACAATAATTTCTTCTGCCTATATTTGTCCTCCTTCAGCACAACCGATTCAAACACAGCTTGCAGGATATTCAGGAAGGCAAAAGAAGTTAATCCAAAGGACCCACCCCTATTGCACTCCAAGGTGCAGCTGCATGGCCCACGAGGGCCACAGTCCCAAATTTGATTGGCAGTCCCCGTTCCCCAAGAAGCCATTTGTCCCCTTCTCCTCTCCATGGGCCTTTGATGAAATGAAGGAGCAAGGACCCTGCTGATCTCTGTCCCATAGAATCTTCCTGGATTTGCTGACTTTATGCCCACATGCGCTTCACCTCCTGCTGTCCCCACCCAATTTTTCTGCCTGAGTTCTCCCACCCAAATCAGGCGCCCTCATCTCCACTGTCCATAGCTCCCTGTTAACATATAGGGTGTCCTTTGGAGACAGGTTCCTTTAAACACTCAAACATGTACTGGTTTTAGAGCATACTGTATTTTTCGCTCTATAAGACGCACCTGACCATAAGACGCACCTAGTTTTTAGAGGAGGAAAACAAGAAAAAAAAAATGTTCTGAATCAAATGGGCACGTAATCACAGGCACATTCCCCATCACTTCCCCATGGGCTGCACATCTGATAGACTTACTGCACACACACATTCGCTCTATAAGACGCACCGACATTTCCCCTTACGTTTGAAGGGGGGAAAAGTGAGTCTTATAGAGCAAAAAATACAGTATTTAAACTAGCATATGCAAATACGTGAGTGCTTTCTTTCTTTTTCTTTTCTTGTCCTGTGGAACTGAGCCTTAGACCTTTTCAGTGCCTAGCACTGCTCCTAGGCACAATACAGATTTGTCATTGCCCACCCAGCTATGCCCCAGCTTTGTCATAGAGCAGGAAAGCTCAGCAGGAAAGCTCAGGGCCCGTATCACACGTTACAACTGTCCTGCGGAGGTCGCCTCAATCATGTCGCATGGTCGCAGCTGCTCTGTGCTGAGCTGCTGGTCCCATTTAGGTGAAGCAGCTTGCAACATGGATTTTCCTCTCCATTGAGCATATTTCTTTAGTACTATTTGTTGTTATGCAGATTTCCCAGCCCGCATGATTAGCTGCTGTACACAGGCGGCTTTGCTCTTGTTCTGCTCATAGTGACTACCGGCAATTATCCAAAGCAGGCTCAGTGTAGTATAATCTTAACATTTTAAGGTGATGTCCCCAGCACCGTTAGGCTATGGATGTGTGCAAAGGAAGAAAAGAGCCAGGCTCATAAAAGGCTGGGATGGTGACTGCCATTGTGGGAGAGGGAGATGTTGGGGCTGTTGGCCAGGAGGATGGAGGTCAGATGCCTTGTGGCTTGTCACCCTTTCCCTGATTTGGACATCATTACCAGTTTCATAGATAGGTAGTGTGTGTGTGTGTGTGTGTGTGTGTTCCCAGCAAAACATAAAGGAGGAAACATGCTAATGTGCCATTGGAAGCGTGCCGTGTGTTTCCCCCTGCAGGACTACAAGCCACATCCTGAAGCAGTTAGTGGAGAAAACAAGGAAGGGTTCCTTAGGGAAATTAACTCTTAAAATCATGTCGTTCCAGAGACAATAGATTTATCTCATATCACCCATCCAACCTCACAGTGGAGGAAAAAAATGCCCAAAAAGAGAGAGAGAGAGAGAGAGAATAATGAATTGAAAATGGAAGCTATCCCAGGAAAATATATTCAGAAAGTCTCAGTAGGAAGCATTTAGGCTTGAAGAAAAAATGACATATTATGATAACCATTGCCTTCATTATAGCACACATGAAAGTGCAAGGTAGGTGCTGTCTGGCTTTCTTTAAGGAGATTTCATTTCTTTTCACTCTGTCTTGTTCAAACTGTGCAGAAGGTCCCTAACTGGAGCACATCCCTCATTCTGGAAGAATGTTAACAATACTTACATTATCTTAAGCTGCTTAAGGCAGAACAGCTATCGTTTCTATGAAGCAGGACAGCATGTAACCCTGCTCTGATGTCTTCCAGACATTTTGAGTTAAAAGCAGTTCAGTGCCCTGCTTTTCAAGTTGTTTTCCACTGTGTTACTTGACTCATTAAATGGACATGTATGCATATTTGTACATTTCGGATGGGCAGAGAGCTGCCTGCAGGGTAGATCAGTTTCAGACAGGAAATGCGTAACCCGAGGACTGGAGGCTGGAATGTTTCCCAATGAGCTATCTAGGACAATCTTTGCTCAGAGCCTTCTTGAAGAACGGAGAGGAACTCTGGAGTGGCCACCAATGCATTGACCGACAAAGAGGGCAAAAGAGTACATACTTCTTTGGGTGCCTACATACAAATTTAGATGTCTTTGGAAATTACTATAATAGAAGTAAAAATGCAAGGAATATTGTGGATAATATACTTCTTTACCTTCAAGGAAGAGCTCAGATGGCCATTGGAAGGCGCAAGATAGGACATTCAGCCACCCAAGCCATAGGCTGCTCTACATAGGATGAATCATTGTCTGTACCTTTGAAGAGATAATTGTAGAGCCATTGAGCAGAAGAAATTCATCCTTGACTTAAGCCTAAGATGGAAGCATGATTTAATTCTCAGGGACAGGACCAGAGCGATATGAATTTTAATAAGAGGAAAGTTGCCTGGAAAATGGCCACACTTAATTTGAAAAGAAGCCTCTGAAAAAATGGAAAGGCAACCAATTAAAAGAGAGTTAAGAGGGAAGGGCAAGGCAAACAAATTTTTCCATGGTGCTTGGAGAAATCCAGTCAATGATATGCAGTTGGTTTCGGGGAGGACAGGGATACGATGGTCTAGGGTGGTCTGTGCGTGGAACGTAACAAGCAAACAGCAAGCATTAGCAGGAGGCCGACTACATGCCCTTGAGGTCCTTTCCAATTCTGCGTAACACAAAACTGCTATGGGCTGACTTTTGCATCCTCTGGAAGCACCTGCCTCTTAAATAAGACAGGCTGTTTGTTCAGCCCTGGCAGAGACTCTGGAAAAACACAGTAGTTAATTCAGGCTATTTTTCCAGAGTGACTAAAAGCTCCTTTTGTGTTTCTCCTCGATACGGACCAGAGTGTGCCACAAGCAGAGAGCAAGTTCATTTCAGAAGGTGTCTGCACAGCATCCAAACAGAGATGTCTGATTTTTCAAGCTTGCTGCTGAGCTTTGTCTTTTGAAAATAAAAGCCACTCATTTTTAACATGTAGATGTGGGGCAATAATGAAAGCCAGTTTTGAAATCAGTTCCTGAATGTGCTAAATGTATGCAGCTGAAACAATTAAAAAACAGTAACCGTGAAGGGCGTAATGTTATGCATGTCTAGAGAGAAAGAAGACCTACCATTCGGGATGTGAATGTGAGGAATCTGGTTTGGGGATGGGAATATGTCAGATATCCTCGGTTCGGCTCCCTGGTCTCTGGCCCACTTTCTCTCTTCCCTAAGGCTGCCTCACAACTGCGTTTGTGTGGGCATCTGGCAGGAAGTGAGTGCAAGCGGCGTTCTGCTTCTTGACTTGTGACTTGCATACCTTGTGCAAAGAATTACAAGATTTGTGCATCGTGTTTGTGTAAAGGATTGCATACTTGGTGTATTTTGCACAAAGAATCTGCTAGCGTTCCCAAGTGTTCACAGACCTGATCTCAGCTCGGTTCTCTTCTTGGCTGGGGCCAAATGTGGGAAAGAAGTCCTGCCAATGCAAGACAGGCAGACTCTGAGCTGACCTTCACTTCCATACCTAGAACTCCCAGCATTCCGCAGCAAGCACGGTGCCCCCCAAAAGTGAGCAGGCACAAGTTTCACTTATTCCCAAACTACTCCCAAGCCCAACAAAATCCGCTTGGCTCCACCTGCGATATATTGAATACATTTTTAAGCGCCCTGTCATGGAATGGTCCATTTCCCCTCTGATACTTTCATGCATTAATGCATCCCAGTGGCTGTAGCTCACAGTTGTTCTGTCTTTCAGTGTGAATGCTGGCACAAGGCAAAACCTGCATAAGCTGCTTTGCTCCCAGTGGGCTGTGTTTGCATATGCTGCTGTTTGTGGCAGAGAGGGAGATGTTTAGCAGCCTGCCTGTGTCAGCTGACTTGCAGTGCCGGCTCCAGCTTTTGAAAGACTCCTGGGCAAGACTCCTTCAGTGGGTCCCCTCCCTGAGGGAATCAACCTTCTCTCCAACCATGCCACCAGATGTGATAGCTCCTCTTTTTCTTTTCCATCATTGCTGTTACCTGTGTCTTGATAGGAAGTGTGCCAGCCAGCAAGCAAGCTTTGGGTATATTCACAGGCAGAGTGTAAGAACCAGCCCCACTTGGAAAAGTAGGATAACTTTTCAGGGCTGGAACAGGAGGGGACACAGGGAGAACTCCTGGATCCAGGCAGGAGATGACCAGGGAAGCAAGCAGACCAGTTAAGAAGTGCCTGTTATTCTCACAGTGTAGCCTGCAAGCAGGAGAACCGTCCCTTAATGTGGAGTTAGATGCTTTAATGAAAGGGAGGGGAGGGGGAGGAATTTCAGTTTGGATTCAACTCTTTACATGGGCAGATGCTTCTCTCACATTACAGAGAATGCTACTTTGATTTAGACAGTTCGGTAACCTGTTAGACTTTAAGAAAAGAACTGTGCTTCTAAGGCTTTGCTTGAGTCGGCTGGAGAGGGAAAGGAGGAGGTGACCTGCTCACAACACTCACAAAACAGTGCTTCATGCAAGGATAGATAATTAACGTACTGAAGTCACTGCTATAGGGTGCGTGGGAGCGGCTGCTACCTTAGGTGGGGTTGCGCAACACTGAATGTATGGAGGAGAGGGCTTTCCATGTCTATTGTCATGACTGCTTACTAGTGTCTCCATATTCAGAGGCAGTATATTTGTAAATACCACAGCCTACTACAGCTTAGAAATTGCTTGATGAGCCTTCCAGCCTACAAAGATTGTTATCAAACTGCCTACATATGCACCTCTGAATTTTAAAACCATTTGTCTGTGAGCGGGTGGTGGTGGGAAATCAGAAAACACAGGTTAAGAAATTCACTGCTTCTGTTCTTACATGACAGGTTGTACCAGCTGAAATTTCCTTGTCTACACAGTCATGAAAAGTAACCTCAGACTCAGACACAAGCATGTGAAGTAGTAGTGTTTTCAGGCCTTTTTTAAACTCACAAGCTGTGTGTTTCCTAACCCTAAGAAAGCTCAATGCACAGTTTCCAAGCTATTTACTCTTAAGGCAGGTGCACTAAAGCAAACACCTTATTAGAGTTCGCTTCAGTCTAATTACTTTTGCCATGACAGCCTCAGGGCAAGGAAAGGGTAACTAGAAGAATACAGTGGCTCCTCCCAAATACAAAAATGAACTTGGAGAACACAGATGATCTGCTCGCTTTGGTCATTACCTTCATTTACCAGGTCTTGATCCATGAAAAAAAAGCAACCAGTAGCACAGCTCTTTGCAAGGAAGCGTCTAGTGTTAAAATTCTGTAAGCCAATAATTGATGGGAGTGCAGTCAGCACTGAACTGAGCTTGTCTTCATCGTTACACATGTTGTTGATGATTATGATGTTATCAATAATAATAACAATAATACTGATGTTTAAGGTCTGCACTGAACTAAGCATATCTTTGATGTTGATGATAATGATATTTAAAAGGCTAAACTAAAGCCAAGCATGAAGCTTCCAACTCTGCTTGGAAGCTACCAGAAGCAGTTGTCTGGCAACTGGACAAGAATGATGGACTACTAAATGAACTTAATGGTTTAATCCCTTTATATTTGGGACAGGTAGGCAATTGTAATTGTCTGGAGCTGATGGGAACTGTAGCCCAAAATGTTTGGTGGACACTGGGTTGCCTATTCCAGAAAGGTCCTTGCCAACTCTACAAATTTGTTATTATTCAGCAACCAAAACCCTTAATGTCTTGCATGAAATGACGGCCTTGGGAAGCCATTTTGACCATTATAGGCAGCATACAAGTATGTGGCTAAATAAATAAATATTAATTTCTCTCTCTCTCTAGAACTTCTCTCCTGTACTCCTTTCCAAATCATTTCCACACCACCACCAATTAATTTTCCTCCAAAATTATTTTCCACCAGGAAGGTATTTTTAATTAATTAATTAATCAATCAATTAATTTCTTCTTCCACATATCCCAATTATTCTCTTCCTCTGCTTCCTGATGCTCAGTATATATATTTAAAAAATCTCAATTATTCTTCATTATGCCAGCCCTGTCTTACCTCTGTTGTCTCCCAACTCTGACTGCAGATTAAAAGGTCAAAAGATCAAGGAGGTAACGTTTAAGGAATGGGGAGCTTCTGGACGCTTGAGATTGGCTTGCCTCCAGGAAACATTGATAGGCGCAAGCAGAATGAACCTGTTTTCACACGCCAGTGCGCACAGGACAAGAACCTCAAAGAAAAGAAGGAAGGTGCTCCCCATGCGCCATTTGGAAAACAGTGCTGAACAGGAAGAAAATCTAGCTTGCCTTGTCCTAAAGGGCCAGTATCTGTGTTTTCTGACTAGCTTATTTGTAAGCAGCCAATTAATAGAAACGGACAACAGGAGCACTGTGATGGACAGCCCTATGTTTCAAGAAGCGTGGAAAGCCCAGAGAAATGATTAATGATTGTATTTGGTAGCTTCTTGTGGTGCATTTTCTCCCAAGCAAAATGTGCCTCTTTGTATCCGTAAGACTGAGTACCGCAAAAAGTAGTTGCTGGTTAGTTTAATGAAGGGTTGTGCAAGACTGATTTTCCAGGGAGCTAAAAAAGCTAAAAACAAAGGCCCTGATCCAGGAAATGACAGGTGCCAGAGAAAGTAGTGGCTTGCTGTCCCATGTATTTATCAGCACTTGAAAGCAGACTGCCTCCAAGACCCATTAGCTCTTGCTTGGTATGTAACCATGGAGAAAAGGTGCATTTGGGGTGCCATTTCTTCTAGCCTTAATGTCTTATTAGCATTCATTATCCCCAATAGAAGAAGAGAGACCCAAATAAAGTCCACGCACATCCATCCATCCATCCATCCATCCATCCATCTATCCATCTATCTATCTATCATCTATTCATTTGTTTAAAATATTTGTACCCTGCCCTATATGCAAAAGCATCTCAGGGCGGCTTACAGAAATCAAAAACAGATAATTTAACAGGTTAACAAGAATTAAATATACACATAAAAGCAATAACAATTCATAAATGAAATAAAATCAAAATCAAGAGTGAAAACAAAATCAAAACCAAAAAGTGACTGTGAAGTTAAAACCTGATTAAAATTCCTAACAATTAAAATGATGGGCAAATACAAGGGTTTTCACTGGTGCAGAAAGGAATATAAAGTCAGCGCCAGGCAAACCTCTCTGGGGAGTGCATTCCATAGTCTGGGCGCCACCACAGAAAAGGCTCTCCTCTGGGTAGAGACCACCCTCACTTCTTTTATTGAGGGTTCCCAGAGTAGAGCCTGCCCTGCAGATCTTAAGGGGCATAAGGGCTCATAGGGAGGAGGATGTTTCTTCAGGTATGCTGGTCCCAAGCCATTTAAGGCTTTATAGATTAACACCAGGACCTTAAATTGGGCCCTGGCTTTCAAAATCACCTGAATACCTGAACTGCCCACCAACACCTGATTCTCACTTTTTCTGGAATCTGATGGGTACCACTCTGTTCCAGAATGTAGATGTTCTGGAATGTAGCTGGAGGTTTTCTTCTCCAGAAGAAGAGGCTTGCACAATTTGTGACTTTGTACAAGCTTACTAAAGCATTCTACAAGCATTCTAGCCATATGTTGCAAAATCCCCCATATTCTCCCCCGTCCCTGTCTCACTTTCCATGCACACAGATTGCGATACTTTTCTCTCAAAGTTTTGCATAAATGGAGAACACACATGTTCTTTAAGGATTAGACTTAACCTTTCTTGTCCTTTGTTGATATTTCTGTATGGCTGAGATCCACACTGAAACAAATGAAATTCTTCTCATGGGGCACTTTGCAGTGCCACAATCCTTTATCTCTGGGAACATATAGAATCCACTGAGATCACTAGTATGAGATTTGCTTTACAAATGTAATGCAAAAGAAAACAACTACCTTTGCTTACAGCTGCTACATTTTAATATAATGCTCTGCGCATGGAGCTGTCCCAGTAACACTTTGGAATCTTGCATTGGGCATAACATTGTGGCCTGCCTTCTGACAGGGCAGCTAATGAAAGAACAGTACAAATGGCAGGTCTGTCTTGGCTGAAAGCTTCAGTTGATGACCAATAAAGCCAGTGTATAGGATCGGGCTTGGGAGATCTCAGTTCTAGTCCTCACTTGGCTATGAAGTTCACTGAGTAACATTGGACCAGTCACTGACTCTCAGCCTAACCTACCTCATAGGGTTGTTGTGAAGATGAAATTTATTTATTTATTTATTTATTTATAAGATTTGTATGCTGCCCAATTACTTGTGTCTCTGGACGGCTTACAACATAAATAAATTGACCATCCATACTGGCTGCAAATTAAAAAATACAACAATAAAATTCAATATTAAAACATATTAAAATATTGATTGAATAAAAAGGTCTTGACCTGGCGCCAAAAAACATATAATGATGGCACCAGACGGACCGCTCTGGGGAACACATTCCATAGTCGGGGCACCACTGCAGAGAAGGCCCTCCTCTGGGTACTCTGTCTCCTAATGTCTTTCACAGAGTGTTCCCGGAGGAGGGCTTCTGTTGCTGATCTCAGGGGGCAGGAGGGCAAATAGGGAAAAAGGCGGTCCTTTAGGTATCCTAAAAGGTGACGGAAGGCCCATGCAGGCCTTGGGTTCCTTGCAAGAGGGAATACGGTAGGCTATAAATGTACCAATGCATACAATTATAAACGAGCACAAAGGTCCAGCTAGAAAAACTCTTATATGCACCACTGATGCACACACAGAGAAATATGCATTCTTAGGTTTTCTCCCTCAGGTTTGGAATGTTCTTCTTTTGACTTCCCATGTGGGTCTGCATCTCCAGAAGTAGTCTAAGATGCTCTTGGTCTAATGAACTGTTGTGGAAATAACATGTATTCAACATATTGTTACTCAAACTTGGGATAGTGGGTGGGAGCTGTTTGTAATCCCCATTACATGAAAAAAATGGATAGAAAAGATGAATATTGAAAAATCTTGAGGAATTAGAACCCTCAGTAGATATGCTGATTCTGAAAAGCAGATTCAATGTATCTTTAATTTTTTTCCTGTAGAGGAAGACCACAATGGATCCTTTGCACAAACTGGTGTGAATGTGCTGTGCAAACATAATGCCTGTTGTTCTCTGACAATCATTGAAAAAAGCTGTGCAGCTGCACATATTATTAATGTTATTAAAATCTTGATTATGGGAAGTGCTTTATAAGAGAGCATTTGGTTCCTTATTTGGTGTGCTGTTCTTTCTCCCATTAGAGCAGATGTTCAACAGAATGGATATGGCCCGTTAACAAGGCATGCCAAATGGCTTGCAGATGTGCTCAATTGGAATTCATCCTTGAATGCTATCACTCTGATAAGAATAAATACCATTCAGAGGAGGTGGGGTTTGGGAGGGGGATGAGCTGACAAGTTAGTGTTCCCCCTCCCCTTTCTTTGCTAAGAGCTTGCCTTGAATATTTAGAAGCAATTGAAAGTAATAAATGATGCCTTAATCACCAACACAAATAGACCTGATTTATACATGCAGAACATTAACCTTTGCCCAATGGAAAAACTCTATCAATCAGCTGATAGTTCAAAAGCATAAAATGTTCCACAACAGCTGAGAAAGGGCCTATAATTGCAGTGCCTATTAAAAGATTTCAGTCATATTATTCCAGTTGTTGTCTGCTAAAACTGCAGTATAAATCTAGATTCTCATGTTTATATAACAAACTTTGAGCTGTATAGGATTTGCTTTAAAAAAAAATTCTTTGTACTGGTAGATGCCCTCCCTGTTTTCAGAGCTCTGTGATGCACATGGATGGGTACACAAGCATTCACTGCCCCATTCATTTCAATAATGATGAAAGGGGTACAATGTACTCCTCCACACAAACAAGGAGTACAATGTACACAAACAAAAAGCCGGTGGGCTGCAACAGACGTCTGCAAAAGGAGCAGGTCAACATGGCCCAGGTGATGGAGCCAGCCGCATGCTTCAGAGGAACCCAAAGCATGATCATAGGCCAAGACTGGCCAGAGCATGGGTCCTCAAACTAAGGCCCGCGGGCCAGATCTGGCCTGCCATGCCCTTTTAACTGGCCCGTCCCACAGGTTTTCCACTCACTGGGCGCACGCGCGGCTTGCTTGCAAGAAAGTCATTTTGGAAACACTTGGAGAAAATGATCTCCCTCGTCTTGCCACACTGGCCTGTGCCTCCCGCCGGCACCGCCTTGGTGGCCCACAGCTACCGCTGATATGTGTCAACTGGCCCCCTGTTCAAAAAGTTTGAGGACCCCTGGGCCAGAGCGAGGTTACACCCCAGTGATATTGAACAATGCAGATCTACCAGTGCTTTAAGACATATCAGGTTCCCCGAATGCAACTTCAACTTAAAAGTTAACATCTGAAGAAGCTTCCTGGACTCCTTTCTTCCTATTCAGGCTGCCTTGCTGCAATCGTTTGGGCAAAGCTTTCAGATCAGGCTCTCCATGAGCCTTGAATGATTTCTGGATTTTTAGGTGCCTCCCGCTATGGGTGAGATGTGTAAGACCCACCTCAGACATTCCTGGAGAAGCTTAGATTAACCCAATGTCCTGCCAAGGAGGGCAGAGATGCAGCACAGATTAGTGCTGTGTCTTTCAGTCCATCAAATCTATCAAAATCCTTGATACAGCCCAAAGTAAAAGCCGCAGTGGCCTCATTCTTCCTGGCTTCTCTTTAATCCTCCCATGTCCCTCCTGATCTAATGGAAAGATAAGAGAGAAATGTGTCAGAGGAGAAGCTCAAAGAGCATCCACAGCTGAAGATTGGTGCCAAACGGTGGTGCCTTCCTGCCACTTGCTTTACTAATTTTCCTCCTTAAAATATTGGATGCTGCGTTCAGGCTGAAGCTACCAAGAAACCACAGTTCAGGGGAGAACTGGAAGTAAAAATGATATATAATTACCAAGACTGTGAGAATGGTAAACCCACTCAGAGGAATTGAACTATACTGGTAAATGAGTGTGGTAGCTGCATGTGACCTTCTCACTGTCCCCCCCTCCACCCAACATCCTCTGCCTTAGTGGGGGAGAGAAGGTTAGGGGTGAAGGGAACAGCTCAGAAACAGAGTGGGCAGCTTCCAGAGTTTGGGGGAAGTGTTTGGCTTATTTCTGAGCCAAGAAGCCTTGACTTGTCATTCGATGTTCCATACCGGCGGGTATGTGTGGCACCTGTTTAAACAAGAAAGCCACTGCTAGAGGGGTAATAGTCATCAGAGGAGCTGCAAGGTCTGCATGCGTGTGGACACGGGCAGAATGTGCTCTAGGCAGGGTATGATGTGGAGCATGGAATCAGTTGACAGGGAAAGGATGGTGCGTTTCTTCTTGTCCAATCCCACTCACTGGACCAGAAGCAGAGTTTTGTATCTAAAAGAGGTTCATCGGTATTAACATGCATCTGCTGTGTAACATCAGATTTGGACTACAGCATTTATTCTGAGCAGTGTTTGGCAGAATCTCTTCGCAACTCTGAAATCAGCCAAAATAATAATTGTAAACATGACATTTATGCTCATGAAAATGTTGCCACAGACAAATGCATTGAAAATGGGGAGGAAACAGGTTAAGGTTTTAATTAGGCACCAGACTACTGTGGGTAGAAACCCATCCTCCATTTTTGTAAGTTTGAAGATTAAAATCTCTGATCTGATGGGTTGCAGGGCAAGAGGTTGCTTCTATTTCACAGGGTTATGTTAATTTCTCTTCCCAGAAAAGGAACAGATTTGACTTGATTCACTCTCTTTTTCATAGTGGGATACTAGAGTTGGTGGGTGAGGTGACTTGACTTAAAAATAAAATTGTGCGTTCTTATGCTATGTATGTTTGCATGGAAGAAATTCCCAGCTGAGAACAAGAAGTCGTATTTCCATGACAGTGTGCATAGGATTGCAGAACTGAATGGTAAACATCAGCATTAATTCATGGGCTTTTTAACCTTTCTTACCTAAGGGCTGTAGGGTTTCTTCAGTGATGTGCCAATACAGAACTGCAGATGTTCACAGATATACTTCTGTCTTCATATCCAGCCTCTGTTCTGGTAGGCACTGTAAGCAATCCTAAAATGGGCCAAGTTTACAGTCCAACAGAAATGTATACAATGCAATTGAGAGGAAAGGTTTGATGAAGTATGGCAGCAAATCTGGGAGAGGGGACCGTTAATTAGATGTAGGCAGCACTGAACAGAAATAGGAGATGAGTGGGTTGAAATGTATGCTAACTTGCTTAGCATTCAGGAATGACAAACATTTAGGTTTCACACAGACAAGACGGAAGATATGTTTACAACCATATTTGCTGAAGTATAGCTGAGATTCCTTCCTGAGCTGTGGCTTGTATTGAGACGGAGTAAGGAATGCTGCAAAAAGTATTTTTAAACATGGACAACTACTATGGCATTTGTCATTTTTGTTTTGGTTTGGTTTTCCTTCATGGAGCTACTTGCTGTTTTTTTTTTTATTATTATTAGTTCAAAGATATTTCAATCACCTCTCAGTGCAGATTGTTCTTGTAAGCCGATTTTGCCAGTGTCCACCAACATGTATTCCTTTGTAAATGCTGTAGGTGAAAATCAGAACGAGGAACAGGATAGGGCCAGGGTTGTGAAAGTTGAATGTCCTCACTTCCTCAGGGCTTCCAGGTGTCTAATGGTCCAGGGAGCCTGTCAGGTAGGAGGCCAGAGCCAGGACATAACAAATATAAGACGAGCTCTGCTGGATCAGTCCAGGGTCCATCATTCTGGTTAACATAGTGGCAAGTGAAAGGATCCCTCAAGTAGGAGATGAGTACAAAAGTCCACCTGTCCAAGGTCCCCAGCAGCTACTGCCTCTGATACCAGGGGAAGCATACACCCATCAAGAGTAGTAGCCACTGACAGGCTTCTTGTCCATGACTTTGGGGGGTCCTAGAAAACTGGATGTGGGTTCCTTCATAGGAGACTGAAATCCAGAACCCCCAAAATGGCTTGCTACCACACCCAGGGCCAGCTAGACAATCACAGCTGAGGAGTCTCAATGTGTGGATGAGATGGTGGTACAGAGAGAGCGGTTCAGATTTGTTAGGCACTGGGGAACATTTTGGGTCAAGCCAGGCCTGTCCAAGAGGGATGGGCTTCACTTAAACCAAAATGGGACCAGGCTACTGGCACAATCTGGACAAGGTGACAAGGCAATTTTTAAACTGAACCTTGGGAGAAAGCTGGCAGGAGCTACAAAGCATCCAGTTCAGCTTAAATCTCCCCTAGGGGATAAAGACAGAAGCCACAAGCATTGGAAAACATGATAACCAGAGAGGTCTGAGTGCCATACCATAAGTTGCATGTGTCTGGAAAGGGAAGGTGTGTTTAAGTGTTTCTATGCAAATGCTAGAAACCTCCAAGCCAAACTAGGAAAGCTGGAGTGCCTGGTTTTAAAGGCGAAACTAGACATAGTGGGCATTCTGGAAACCTGGTGCAATGGAGAGAACCAGCAGAATAGTTGTCTCTGTATATAATATAATCTCTATTGAAGGACAGACAAGAGGGTACTGGAGGAGGTGTTGCTCTGTATGTCAAAAAGGCATAAATCCCGCAGACTTGATAATCTAAAAGGTGGAGATACCTAAACCGAAGGACCGCAGGTGACAATCCTAGGCTCCAAAATTAATTTAGGAATATGCTATCATCCCGTAAATCAGAATGGTCAGGGTGGTCTTGGGAGGATGAATGAACTCAGGGTGGCCTCAAAAAAGGCAATGTTGCAGTAATTGGATAAATGTATATTCCTGTTTCTTGCTGTCCTGAATGACTGTGGCCTAGAATAGTTAGTCACTGAACAAGGAAGAGAATCACTTGTCTTCAGGTCTGGTGCTGGCCATTGAAGGAATCGCTTTCTTCAAGTGGGATGCAGTTTATGAGGGCAAGACTGGATAGGAAGGATTGGTTCACCTCCAGATTATGCTACAGCAAATTAGTCACTTTATTTTTCTATGGTTCTGTAACCACTGGGCTGCATTGCTTTATTGGGTACTTCATTGGGTCCTGGGAGCCAATCAGAACACTCCTGTTCTAAAGCTGGGATATGTAACATGGTTTCCATGGACAGCTGTCTGCCTCCAGGCACCTTTCTTGGTACCCACCAAGGGACCTTGCCCTTTCCACTTAATAATATATAAAACAGATTGACATCTGAGATTGCTATGAAATAGGTGTGTTTTGGTGGTGAAAGCTGAGGGTTCCAGGGAACCTGGCTGCCCACTGTGGGGACAGGATGCTGGTCTATGTAGGACTTACAGCACAATTTAGGTAAGTTTCATAGTGAAGGTAGGAATTAGAAAGAGTCAAGAGCAGAGGATGTATTTGGGCTCCAACTTCAACCTATGTTTGAAGCTTTACAGAATATACATTCTTCACAGACTTCTCTTCCAGATTTCAAAGAGAGATGCCAGCATTGTTTTCAGGACCAGACAGAGGACGTTTTCTTTCAAGCATGTAAATCCACTAAAGTTTATACTTTAAGTAAAAGCTGTGTGTAATTTGTGCCATGATGTGCTGAGTTAATTCAGCTAAGGGTTTGGTGGGAGTTGCAAAAGAGTACTAATCAGACTTTGTTAATGTACACGATCCTTATTTCTGGTCTTGTGACTTTCCTTCACAGGAAAAGGAGTAGTGCAGAGTAGGCCTTTTTGAATTACTCTGAACATTTGGGACAGCATTTGGCCTTTATTTTTTCAAAAACTTTAGCTCCATTATTCTTTTCTTGTATTTTATAATTGTGGTTGCAGTGCCTGGGGTGTGACACAAAATGTGGTGGCATTGTCTTGAATGCTTGTAGCAATGAATCAAAAGAAATGAAATATTTGTGTTTCAGGTGGGACCTTTTCATGGTTTATTAAGCATGGAATGCCAACCAATGCATGATTAAGAGAGAGGTTTGTATCCAGCTTTTGTCCAACTTAGAGCAGATCCATTGAAATAAAAGGTACTTAAGATAGATGAACACTGGATACAACCCAAAGTTCACATGCCGTCTGGTTGGCTGGTAAGCAATGTATGCTATATAAGGAAGTAATTCTGGTGTTGTCTCCGCTGTGACATTGAAATGTCTCAGAGTTGGGTCACAGGCCTTTTCTCTGCTTATAATATAGCATTGTGTGTCTATCTTTGTATGGGAAAGCATTTTGATACATGTGTGCTTATGAAAGACTGTACTAATCGGGGTATCCATTTCTAGGGGATGCCGAGGACATTTCCCTCATGCTTTTCCCTGTTTTCCAGGGGTGCCTGCATCTTCCCTGGATCCTTTCTGGGTTGTATCCAGATCTAGTAGAACTTCAGTCCCCTTGAAAGCAATGGTACTGTCAATACAATTAACTGTCTGGATCCACCTTTTGCCTTCTGTATAGTGTTACCTGCAGCATGTGCATATTTTTTTCTGTAGAACATCTAGCAAATTCGCCTTTGGACTTTTCTTACTCTCAGACATCTTGGACTTGGAGGGCTTAGAAAATCCATCCTGAGACAGGTGAGAAAATGTTGGAGGGAGGAGCAGCACACAGCTGAGAAACTGGGAAGAACAGGGTGTGATTCAGCATTCTGTATGCAAGTGAAACCGGGATGCTTTAAAGAAATCTGGTGAAGAAGAACCATTTGCTACACCAAATAAACTTGCTAGGAAATTCGCTAAGAATGTGAGTTACCGTGACTTTTTAGAATGTCGAATGTTGACATTCACCAAACATTAAAATCGTGCTTAAAAGTGGAATGCATTAGTTTCTTAAAATAGCATACTGTTATAATAGACGCTTATAAACTTTCACAAGATTTTGCCTGGTAGCATAGTGAGACTTAGGAGATAATGTTCACAACCCTTTCCACAAGAGTGCAATACTCTGTCACAGTTGGGCAAACTAAAAGGAGGAGCAAGTGAGTCCCATTTCAAAGAGAGTTTGTCTTGTAAGGTTGAGAGTTTTATGGTAAAGTTATAGAACATACAAAGTCGAGCAAACGTATCATGGAACAAGCTTTTGTGGAGCAGACTGGATTCTAATCCACAAAAGGTAATGCCATGATAAAATGTGTTAGTCTTCAAGGCTCATTTTATTGTATATGAAATGTTATGGCTTCATAGGAGGATTGTCTCTGGCAATTCTCTTTTTAGAAATTATATCTTGCGTCCTACAGTTACGCTGTACGCAGGGAGGTACTGCAAAAGAGAAATCCCTACACGTCATGGATACAGTCATGGAAATTGAAGGCGTACCATATATTGGAATATGATAGTAGGACTAGGACTTTTCTCTGCTTCTGAGTGTTTGCAGTCTTTGTGGCTCACATGTCAGCATCCTGTGCACAGGATCTTGCCAGGGCACACCCAACCAGAAAAGGGATGCTTTGTAACAGTTTGTATCAAGGACGCTGAAAGGAACAGCTCTGTCATTCTGCCCTGTAACTAACACTAGCACTACTGATAGGGATGTGTGAGCTAACAGGTATTTATGCAGCTTGCATGGGTGTTCCAACTGAGGTTGTTCTGGGCGTTAGACGAGAGAATCCAAGTACGCGTAGGCATATGCACAAGTTGCTGCACACACCTATGCTGCTGGTAACAGAAAAGCATGGTGTGGGAGAGCCAAATATCAGGACAATGACGATCTCTTGATGCGGAAATGCCAAGACTGCATGTATTGTGAGCATCCAGAATGACCTTTATGTTAGCATAGGCAGAACATAGATTTATCGAAGGTATGCTGGGGATTTGGAAGGGCAACCTGAATTTTCAGAGAAGGACTTGTCCAGAAGAAATTTTGATCTGCACTTGGGTTTTTATATTCTGACTTTGGGAGTCGGACAGCATTACAAGTTCTGACATGGGACACTCAGAACTCTCAGCACTTGCAGTAAATTCCTTGGCTTTTCATATTGTGCATTTTAAATTTTGTTTGTTCTCAGCTGTGCCAGTCGTCATTCCACAGGCTTTTAAGAGACTATCCACAGGACACTCTGCCTTTCCTTTCTTAGGGCCAGAATCATGGCTGATAGCACCTAATGGGCATGCCGCTCCTTCAGGTGACAGTGAGGTATGACAAAGAGCAAGCCAGGTGTCCTCAGCCCATTGCCTTTTAGATGTGATGAGCTGCAGCACCTGCCCTTCCCAGCCAGCACAGTCCTCTCGCATCAGCATTTAGTCAGTATTAAAAATCTGTTTAAAACTGGAATGGATTAGATTCTAATTCTGTAAGATACTACCCATCATTCTTGTCAATGTCTGTGCATCACACATGTGGGCTTTTCCAAGGAGTAGATTGGAAAGGCGCTTCCATAACAGTGTCATGAAGTGGGCAGGATCCCCCCACCCCTTCTGGGTCCCAGGATAGTGGGGTACTTCCTCAAGTTTCTTTCTGACTACATACCTTGCTGTATCGCCAGACATGAAACATTTATAGAATATTGCCTTTCATGACAATTTACCTGCTGCTATATTGGGACCTAGGAAGGAATGTTTGGAACAGGTTCCTTGCTGCAGCCTGCCTAGCACCAAACTTGCTTTCTTTGGTACCAGGTCAAGATAGCCCTTTATATGGAGGCCTTTAAAGATCACCTTGGTTATCCAAGGGTTTGAGGGAATAATTGAGGTAATCTTTTCCTTTGAAGGACCTTTTTGCTATATTTTAAGCTATTTTGGAATCAACATTGAATTTAAAATTGTCAATTTTGAATTGAACATCATTTTTATTGTTTTGTTTTATATGTTGCTGTAAAGTGTCCAGAGACTTTTGCTTATGAGGTGATAGAGAAAAGAAATAACTTCATAGCAATAATATAATGTTCTGAACAGTTTGAACATGACGAGATGCTGTGTCATAGTTGGACATGTTCAACGATGGAGCAAGTGAGTTTTATTTCATTTTTGCTCATCTCCAGAGACTGTGCCTCCTAAAACTTTTGCAGGAAAAACAGCAGAATGACATCTTAAAGATTCGCAGATGTGTTAGGGAACAGCTCTCATGGAGCAGATCAGATTCTAGTTCACAAAAGGCAATGCCATTATAGATTTGTTAGTTTTTAAGGAACCACAAGACTTTCCCTCCCTCCCTCCCTCCCTCCCTCCGTGTGTGTGTGTGTGTGTGTATGTGTGTGTGTGTGTGTGTGAGAGAGAGAGAGGGGGGGGGGCTTCATAAGAAGATACAGAATTTCTAAAAAGAAAAGTGTCAAAGTGTATTGGCCCAAGCACTTGTGTTGTGAGCTGGCATGTTTGGTTAAAGAGAACTATTCCAGTATCTCCAACTGGGAATGCTGAGAGCTGCAGTCTGACATAGCTGGAAGGTGCCAAATTGGGGAATTCTGGATTAAAGTATCAGACTAGGATAGGGGAAACCAGTCTTGAACCAGTCAGCCTCATTTAGCGTAAACATCTGAGTTTTTCTGAGGACATGATTGGGGCAGGGAACCACATTTGGTGCCATGAGTTCTTTAGAAGAAAGCCAGGACAAAAATATACCATGTTTTTGTTGTTGTTAGTCGCGAAGTCGTGTCCGACCCATCGCGACCCCATGGACAACATTCGTCCAGGCCCTCCTGTCCTCCACCATCCCCCGGAGACCACTCAAGCTCACACCAACCGCCTCAGTGACTCCATCCAGCCACCTCATCCTCTGCCGTCCCCTTCTTCTTTTGCCATCTATTGTTCCCAGCATTAGACTCTTGTCCAGGGAGTCCTTGCTTCTCATTAGGTGGCCAAAGTATTTGAGTTTCATCTTCAGGATCTGGCCTCCTAAAGAGCACTCAGGGTTGATCTCCTCTAGGACTGACCGGTTTGATCGCCTTGCAGTCCAAGGGACTCGCAGGAGTCTTCTCCAGCACCACAACTCAAAGGCCTCAATCCTTTTGCGCTCGGCCTTCCTTATTGTCCAGCTTTCACAGCCATACATTGCAACTGGGAAAACCATAGCCTTGACTATACGCACTTTGTTGGCAGGGTGATGTCTCTGCTTTTTAGTATGCTGTCTAGATTTGCCATAGCTCTCCTCCCCAGGAGCAAGCGTCTTTTAATTTCTTGGCTGCAGTCCCCGTCTGCAGTGATCTTGGAGCCCAGGAAAATAAAATCTGTCACTACCTCCATTTCTTCATCTATTTGCCAGGAAGTGAGAGGACCAGATGCCATGATCTTAGTTTTCTTAATGTTGAGTTTCAAGCCAACTTTTGTGCTCTCCTCCTTCACCCGCATCAAGAGGCTCTTTAGTTCCTCTTCACTTTCTGCCATGAGAGTGGTATCATCTGCATATCTGAGGTTGTTGATATTTCTCCCAGCAATCTTAATTCCAACTGGTGATTCATCTAGCCCCGCCTTTCTCATGATGTGCTCTTCATATAAGTTAAATAGGCAGGGCGACAGTATACAGCCTTGCCGAACTCTTTTCAGTTTTGAACCAATCAGTGGTTCCGTGTCCAGTTCTCACTGTTGCTTCTTGACTCGCATATAGGTTTCTCAAGAGACAAATAAGATGGTCAGGTATTCCCATCTCTTTAAGAACTTGCCACAATTTGTTGTGATCCACACAATCAAAGGCTTTAGCGTAGTCAATGAAGCAGAAGTAGCTGTTTTTCTGGAACTCCCTAGCTTTCTCCATGATCCAGCGTATGTTGGCAATTTGATCTCTAGTTCCTCTCCCTCTTCGAAATCCTGCCTGTACTTCTGGTAGTTCTCGGTCCACATACTGCTGGAGCCTAGCTTGTAGGATTTTGAGCATCACTTTGCTAGCATGTGAAATGAGTGCAATGGTGCGGTAGTTTGAACATTCTTTGGCATTGCCCTTCTTGGGGATCGGAATGTAAACTGACCTTTTCCAATCCTGTGGCCACTGTTGAGTTTTCCAAATTTGCTGGCATACTGAGTGTAGCACTTTAACTGCATTGTCTTTCAGGATTTTGAATAGCTCAGCTGGAATGCTGTCACCTCCACTAGCTTTGTTGTTGCTCAGACTTCCTAAGGCCCATTTGACTTCACATTCCAGGATGTCTGGCTCGAGGTCAGTGACCACCCCATCGTGGTTATCAGGGATGTTAAGCTCTTTCTTGTATAGTTCTTCTGTGTAATCTTGCCACCTCTTCTTAATGTCTTCTGCCTCTGTTAGGTCCCTGCCATTTTGGTCCTTTATCATGCCCATCTTTGCATGAAATGTTCCCTTCATATCTCTAATTTTCTTGAAGAGATCTCTGGTCCTCATATCATGTTAGCCCTGTGTAGCAATGCTGCATTACATATTCCACTGTGTAAAAATTTCTTTAAGCTGCCTCTCCTCAGCGTCTTAATATTTGTCTATATGATTCACTTTGTTGGCATTTTCGAGTAGTTATTGTACAAGAATATAGAGACAGGGAGCTAAGATAGGCCCTTGCAAATGTATGCTCAGTGGCATGGTGTTTGCTATTGCATAACTGAACAAGGTTCTGCAAATAAAGCAGGAAGGATGACACGATCACTATTTATTTATTTATTTGATGTATATCTCACCTTTTTCATGTCTTTTTTTAAAGAACTCAAAGCAGCTTACAACATTCTCCTCCTGCTGCTTTCAGTTTTATCCCCACAGCAACAACCCTGTGAGGTAGGCTGGGCTGAGAGTCTGTGACTGACCCGAAGTCACCCAGTTGACTCCATGGCTGAGTGGGCAGTAGAACCCAGATCGCTGGCGTCCCAGTCCCACGTGTCTACTTACTACTGTACTGGCTCTCCATTAAAACTGTTGTTGACCATTAGCCATGGTGAGAGAAAGATCATGGAAGATGATACAGAATGCACAACCTGTTTGCACTGTCCTTGGTAGCCATCAGTTAAAAATACCCTAGCAGACTAGATGCTAAGTATGTCTGAGGAATCCAATAGTGGGAATAAAAATCCCTCTGGATTCCAGTTTGTCAGTAGTGCATCGACTAACTTAGTGTGAGTCAAGTTAGCCCATGGATTTCCATCTCTAAGATGAACCACAATTGAATTTTAACCACTAATTTGCATTAATAAGCACCCAAAAGTCATGTGTTTCTGTAGCACAATTTGCACAGAATCATCCGATTTGGAATTTGCATGATTGTGTAATAAACTGTTTTTGCACAAATCATGTTTTCATGTGTTTTTCATTTAAAAAAGTACAAATCATTGTCTTTTTGAGAAAGAAATGTTTGCAGACCCCCACCCGCCAGCCCCCAAGCATTGTTTCAGAAGCGAGCAGGAAAACCACTGAGCTCAAACAAGCCAAATTTCCTGTTTTCAGTACATCCTTGCTAAGTGCATGTGTATTTTGGTTCCTAACTCCATCCTGTATCACACTGCCCATGCAGACACTGTTACACCTGCTTAATAGCTGTTGATGCATTGCACTTGTCTTCTTGCCCTTGCTGAATGTGAATTAGAACTGAGACAATTTAAAATCATCCATTGTGTTATTTCTAAAACTCATGTCTGTGTAATTATTCTTTTACTTACCATTGCAAATGTGTCATTTAAAAAAATAGCAAGGGGAAAATCTGGGCCAGAAGAAGGTTAAATAACAAACAAATGAGCAAAGTATTTAACTTGGGCAGTTGCTAAGGTGTAAGTTTTGGCTGACCCAGTTCTGTTTATTCTGTCGCAATGATATTTGTATCTATAACATTAATAATACAAATCTTATGTCTTCTGGCACTGCTGCTTTCTGCTTAGAAAAAGCTGTTATTCTTCGTCGTGGCCTCTGTGCATCACACACATGGGTTCTGCGCCTGCGCAGTGCCTTTGGCCGGACGATTAAAAGCTAACGGTTTCTTTGGCGGGAGACTCCACTCCCCCTCCCCCCTTGGGACTATATAAAGGAGTGGAGAGTCCGCCATTTTCCAGTCTTTGCGACCGCCGTTCATTGTGCCTCGTGCCGCTTCGCTCTCGCTTAGATCGTTACTTACCTCTTCTTTGTTCGAAAATCTCCCTGTTTTTCTCCAAGTTATTCATCCTGTTGATATTCCTGTTAAGTATACTCACTTTGTTCGTTCTTTGTGCACTTCTCTTCTGTTTCTAAAAAAAAAAAAAAAATATTATAAAAATATTACTTTCCCGCTTTACTATCTTCTTTTTTCATCTTTCTACGATGGCGCAACGGGCGGCGTTCCGCAAGTGCGGAGGGTGCGGCTCTAAAATGCCCGCGGCTGACCCGCACGATCTGTGTCTTCTGTGCCTAGGGGAGGGGCACAGAACCGATAAATGCCGCCATTGTTTGGCCTTCTCAAAACAAGCGAGGAAGAACCGGGAGAACCGCCTCCGCAAGTTATTGTGGGATCAGGCGCTCCACCAATCGGACCAGATTGTGGCTAAAACTACGGCCTTAGCCCCGCCCGAAGGCCGTCCAGCCTCAGCTGATTTGCCACAGCGTCCGGCTTCCTCTTCGGCTACTCCACCCTCACGCCCTTCGGCTGAAGGCGCTTTGAGCATGGCCGACCAGTCTGCTCCAAAAAAGCAGAAGGAGAAAAGGAAGCACAGTGATCCAGAACAACATACTGTGCACAAGAAGGCCAGAAAGGATAAGGCTAGTAAGCCTTCTAAAAAACCAAGAGATCCCGAACGCCCAAAACATCGACATTCGGGTTCGACAGCCTCCTCGGTACCGATGCCGGTCTCGGATCCGACGCATTCGACTCCGGCCATCCAGGCGGCGATGAGGGTCACTCCGCCAGCCTCACCACACCCTCCAGAGCCTAGGGTGCAAGAAGACCCGCATCATGGCTCCATTTCCGATGGTGAAATAAGGGATTCTCCCCCTCGGGTGCGATCCCCGACACCGATGCCGTCTGCTCCTCTTGAGGCTGAACCCGCCTTTTCGCCACCCAGAAGCCGAGGGAGCCGCTCCTCCGACATACGGTCGGACGACTGGTACCAGTCACGGTATTCCTCGGTACCGAGGCGGGAGGAACACCATTCTACGGCTTACTATCCAGCTCCCAGAGGTCGATCATCACCGCCAGCTCCTAGGGACCGCTTCCAACCGGCACCTAGAGACGCTCCAAGACCTCCATCCAGAGCGAGCAGATCTGAGTCTCCAGCGGAGTCCTCCTCTAGTACCCCTCCGCCATACTGGATGGAATCCAACGAATCGGATGTCGATTCGACCTCCCCAGAGGCAGCGGTCTCCTCACAAGGCCCTGGGTCACCAGAGGAACCATACACTTCATTTTCGGAGCTTATGGCGAGACTGGTAAAATCTCTAGAGATTGAAGCACACCAACAACCAGGACCGAGTACTGACCGCTTTTATGATGTGGTCAGGGGAGAACAATCCACATCGATTGCCCTGCCGCTGATCACAACCTTGCGGCAAGCTATGGTCCAACCATGGGACCTCCCGGCCCACCTTCAACCGACATCGCGCCGATACGAATCCATGTATCGAGTCCGAGAGGAGGACATCCCATTTCTCCTCCGGCACCCCAAGCCGAATTCGGTTGTTGTCGAATCCTCCCAGGGCCGGGAGGCACGCGGACATACATCACCCCGCGATAAAGAGGGCAGGAAGGTGGATTCCTTAGCGCGCCGGGTCTACGCAGCATCCGGGCTCGGACTGCGAATTTCAAACTACGAGGCGACCCTGGCGCGCTATCAGTACTTCTTGATGCAGCGCCTCGACAGCATCATTTCCACCTTCCCGGGAAACCAGGCAGACCTAGCAAAGACCTTTGTGAGGGAAGCCATGCAGGTGGCGGTACAACAATTATCGACAGCCCGCCACCACGTCGATACCGATTCGAGGTCCCTCGTAGGCGCCATCTCTCTCCGCAGACATGCCTGGCTGAGAAATTGTAATTTTCCGGAAGAGATGAAACGCCGAATAGAGGATATGCCTTTCGACGGGTCCGGCCTGTTCAATCTGAAGACGGACAGTAAATTAAAAAAGATACACGAATCCAGGATGACGGCCCGTCGGATGGAGCTACAATCCCAACCGCGACGTAAGTGGTCATGGCCCCGCCCTCAATTCCGCCAGCAGTACCAGTCTCGACAACAACAACAGTCTCATCAACGTCAACAGCGCCGCAGACAAACATCCCAGCGCTTCCAACAAACGCGTCGCCGCTTTGACGTCGACCGGCGCCAGCGCTGACGGGGCGAGCGAACCCTTCTCCTCCCATCTACACCCTTCCCCCTCTCTTTTGGGGACCGATTGAAAAGTCGGCTCCCCATTTGGGAGACCATTACATCTGATGGTTGGGTGTTATCCATCATTCGACACGGATATAGAATCGAATTCGATGTTGTTCCATCACCGAGTCCTATCCGCTTTACTGCAGCCTCGTCGGTTTTACTAGACGAAGTTAACCAACTGCTTGCTAAAGGAGCGATCATTCAGCTACCGCCCTCGGATGGACTCCATGGATTCTATTCCAGGTATTTCACTGTTCCGAAGCGGGATGGAGGTCTCCGACCAATTCTGGACTTGAGAGCGTTAAATGCGTTCATTGTGCCTAAAAAATTTCGGATGACCACGTTACAAACTATCCTCCCGCTGTTAGGAAGAGGAGATTGGTTCGCCTCACTTGACTTGAAGGACGCCTATTTCCACATTGCTATTCATCCACAACATAGGCGATTCCTTCGTTTTGCGGTAGATTCCAGTATCTACGAATTCAAGGTGTTACCGTTTGGGCTGGCCACTGCACCACGCGTTTTTACGAAGTGTATGGCCCCTGTCTGTGCATACCTTCGACTGCACGGAATCCAAATATTCCCATACCTTGATGATTGGCTGTTGGTTTCAGAGACTAGAGAGGAACTTACCTCAGCGGTCCAGTCTTCGTGTGCTCTCTTACAAGACTTGGGACTCTGTATTAATCGACAGAAATCTTCCCTACTTCCTACACAGGTGATCAACTTTATCGGAGCCACACTGGATTCGACGGTGGCAAGAGCCTTCCTCCCGCAGCAGAGACAAGATACCATTGCAAGACACATCGCTCGAATCCGACGACAAAGGACCGTCCCTGCGCGATCCATTCAGAAACTACTGGGACATATGTCAGCTGCGATTGCTGTAGTTCCTCATGCCAAGCTCCGCCTGCGACCACTACAGCTATTCTTCAACAGGATCTTCCAACCGCAAAGGGACCCACCCACCAAACGACTGCGAATTCCCTCTTCGGTCCTACAGTCGCTCTCATGGTGGACAGATCCAGCGAATCTGAATACGGGCGTCCCGTTTCGACCTCGGTACCCCACGATATCCATCGGTACCGACGCGTCCCTTTCGGGATGGGGAGCCGTGTGTTCCAATCTCCGCACTCAGGGGATTTGGAATCCTACAGATGCCAACAATCATATCAACTTCCTCGAACTACTTGCTATCTTCAAAGCCCTACAGTCGTTCGAGGACGTACTTCGACACCAAGTAGTCCAGGTCTCGTCGGACAACATGACTGCGGTGTTTTACTTAAACAAGCAAGGGGGCACTCGATCCCGAACGCTGGCCCACCTAGCGATGCAGATCTGGGACTGGTGCATCCCGCGGGACATTACGCTGCTGGCAGTCCATCTAGCAGGCACGGACAACACGGAGGCAGATCTCTTAAGCAGACACATGTCATGCTCACACGAATGGGAGCTAGACCCTCGAATTCGGGACGAGCTGTTTCACCTTTGGGGCGTACCGGACATAGATCTCTTTGCTACCCGTCACAACAGGGTGTGCGAGACATACTGCTCCAGAGCAGGGATAGGACGGGGATCGTCCGGAGACGCTTTTATGATCCCCTGGAACGGCAGGACTTTTTATGCCTTCCCACCCAGTCCCCTCATCATGCGAGTTCTGGCGAAGATTGTCCACGAAAGGGCGACGGGGCTCCTAATAACCCCTTGGTGGCCCCGTCAGCCGTGGTTCTCAACCCTCCTTCACATATCACGGGACGAATTCATCCACCTACCGCATCTCCCTTACCTGATCACCCAGGAAGAGGGCACAATCCGACACCCCGATCTCCTGTCGCTGAAGCTCACCGCCTGGCGAATTCGATGATCGGATCCGATGTATCGGCATCGACACACACCCCGTCTGCCGGTACTGCCCATTCGATTCCCATCTCTCCGCAGCTGCAGTATATTCTCGAGTCTGCGTTGAGACCATCCACGAGGAAGTCGTATGCTGCAAAATGGCGCAGATTCTCTGTTTTCGCCGACTCCCATTCGTTTCCGGCCATGTCGGCATCGATACCGCAGATCCTACAATTTCTTTTTGAATTACACCGATCTGGACTGAAACCTTCCTCGATCAAAGTATACACAGCGGCGATCTCTCACTATCGGGGAACTGTCCAGGGCTTCTCCATTTTTTCCCAACCCCTGATAAAGAGATTTTTGAGAGGACTCTGTAATTTACACCCAACAATCAAACCATTCATGCCCACCTGGAGCCTCTCGGTGGTGTTGCAAGCACTGACTCGACCACCCTTCGAACCCATGGCGACAATTGATATGCACCTCGCTTCCTGGAAGACTGCCTTTTTAGTAGCAGTTACTTCAGCCCGTAGATCTTCGGAACTTTGTGCTCTTAGGGTGGATCCTCCATTTATGAACTTCCACAAGGAAAAAGTAGTTTTACGCCTAGACCCTACCTTCCTTCCTAAGGTTGCTACTTCTTTCCATATGCAGCAGGAAATAGTTTTACCAGCCTTTTTTCCTGTACCCTCGAATTCGATAGAGAGGTCGTTACATATGCTAGACGTCCGACGCTGCCTAGCATTCTACAGATCCCGGACGGAGTCTGTTCGGCAATCTAATAGACTTTTTGTTAAATACGCTGAAAATGGCAAGGGCTGCCCGGTCACCCCCCAGCGACTTGCAAAATGGATAGTTAACACTATTGTCCTGGCCTATCAACTAGCGAAACTGGACTTGCCATCCACTCCAACGGGCCATTCTACCAGGGCTGTTGCTGCCTCATCAGCCTTCGCGTCTGGGGTACCGATGGAAGATGTATGCAGGGCTGCTACCTGGGCCACGCCCTGTACCTTTGCTAAACACTACAGGCTGGATGTTCGTGCCAGGCAAGACTGCTCTTTTGGCAGAGCTGTCCTTTCATCTGTTCTTCGATGATGACACCTCCCTCCTCCTATCGGGTAAGCTTGTTATTCTACCCATGTGTGTGATGCACAGAGGCCACGACGAAGAAGAGCAGGTTGCTTACCTGTAACTGATGTTCTTCGAGTGGCCATCTGTGCAGTCACACAACCCACCCACCGACCCCACATGGTGTCATGGGTGGATTCGCTCTGTCTTTTCTCCAGTTCGATACCACCTCCTTCTCTCTTTTTTCTTCAAAAAAAAAAAAGAGAGAGAGAGAGATAAATTTAGAATTACTTATCAAATACTAAACGAACGTCCGGTCTCCAAGACTGGAAAATGGCGGACTCTCCACTCCTTTATATAGTCCCAAGGGGGGAGGGGGAGTGGAGTCTCCCGCCAAAGAAACCGTTAGCTTTTAATCGTCCGGCCAAAGGCACTGCGCAGGCGCAGAACCCATGTGTGTGACTGCACAGATGGCCACTCGAAGAACATCAGTTACAGGTAAGCAACCTGCTCTTACTGCCTGTTATGACACTCTGTTGTGCTGTCATTCTCTTTTTCCACTCCTCCTCTACTGATTCATTGTGAATATAGTTCTTGAGCTTTGAAGTGCATTGTGAGCTTCCATTCTAGATTAAGGGATTTCTCCAAGAGCAGTTTCTCTTCAGCACTTTTTTAAGGGCATGGCCATAGCATGCTGTATTCAGTAGCATTTTTCCTAACCTGTACTTTCAGAAATATATATGGGTGAGAGATGTTGTTTATTTTACTAAACTAATTTTCTTACCAATCTAAAAGACATTACTAACTGGCTTATAAATGCATCATTTAAAAATGATTTTTAACATTGGGAACTCCAGTTCTCCCTAATCTCTAAACTATTTTTTGTTGTGATTTCTGCAGGCGAAGGCACACTGAAAACAGATTGGGATGTGTAAATCAGGATTGAAAATCAAAGATTATCTCCCAAAATAGAAAGGAGTGCCATGGCTTAAAGAGCTTAAGCAGTCCACTACAGGGCTTCTGTTACTTACAAAATTCTTTTTTTTTTTTTTTTTGGTCTCTGTGCCATTTTCAGATAACTTGCAGGAAAGGAAAAAGAGGAATTTTACAGGCAAGAAGGAGAGAGATGCAGCTGGAGCTACAGATGGGACTGAAGAGAGACATTGCTTGAAAGGGCCATCTTTTAATATTCGCTGTGTGAGGGTATGTACCAGTGTGAAAAGAAAACAGTAGACGGCAGGAGGCAAATAGCAACACTTTTTAGGTGTAAAAAGGTAAGGTGTTAAACAAATCTGGAAAGAAATGGTTTTAGTGCTCAAAGCTATGTAATTTGGCACCTGAAGAAGGCACTCCATGCCACTGAGACCACCTGAACCTCAAGTGAAAAGGATGGATTGAGGAGCACCCCTAAGCTGTGAACTTGCTCCTTCAAGGAAAATACAACCCCATCCAGAATAGGTTGAATTCCCCCATGTGGTCAGATGAACCATGCACTAACAGCATCTTGGAATGAGCTTCATTTTATTAGCCCTCATCCAGTCCATTGTCACAGCCAGACATTAGTTTAGCACACCCACAGCTTCACCTAGAGAAGATGAAAAGAAGAAATAGAGTTGCATGTCATCAGTATACTCATGACAATGCAATCCAGAACTCTGGATGATAACACTCAGCAGTTTCATCTAGATGTTAAACAGCATAGGGGACAAGACCAATCCCTGAGGAACCCATATTGTTGTTGTTAGTCGCAAAGTCGTGTCCGACCCATCGTGACATCATGGACAAATTTCTTCCAGGCCTTCCTGTCCTCCACCATCTCCCGGAGTCCACTTAAGCTCACACCAACTGCTTCAGTGACTCCATCTAACCACCTCATTCTCTGCCGTCCCCTTCTTCTTTTGCCATCTATTGTTCCCAGCATTAGACTCTTCTCCAGGGAGTCCTTCCTTCTCATTATGTGGCCAAAGTATTTGAGTTTCATCTTCAGGATCTGGCCTCCTAAAGAGCAGTCAGGGTTGATCTCATCTAGGACTGATCGGTTTGATCGCCTGGCTGTCCAAGGCTATCAATTCTTCGGCACTCAGCCTCCTTATGGTCCATCTTTCACAGTCATACATTGCAACTGGGAAAACCATAACCTTGACTATACACACTTTTGTTGGCAGGGTGATGTCTCTGCTTTTTAGCATGCTATTTAGATTTGCCATAGCTTTCCTCCCCAGGAGCAAGCGTCTTTTAATTTCTTGGCTGCAGTCCCCGTCTGCAGTGATCTTGGAGCCCAGAAAAATAAAATCTGTCACCAGCTCCATTTCTTCCCCATCTATTTGCCAAGAAGTGAGAGGACCAAATGCCATGATCTTAGTTTTTTTAATGTTGAGTTTCAAGCGAACTTTTGCGCTCTCCTCCTTCACCTGCATCAAGGGGCTCTTTAGTTCCTCTTCACTTTCTGCCATGAGAGTGGTATCATCTGCATATCTGAGGTTGTTGATATTTCTCCCAGCAATCTTAATTCCAACTGGTGATTCATCCAGCCCCGCCTTTCTCATGATGTGCTCTGCATATAAGTTAAATAGGTAGGGCGACAGTATACAGCCTTGACAAACTCCTTTCTCAATTTTGAACCAATCAGTGGTTCCGTGTCCAGTTCTTACTGTTGCTTCTTGACCTGCAAATAGGTTTCTCCAGAGACAAATAAGATGGTCTGGTACTCCCATCTCTTTAAGAACTTGCCACAATTTGTTGTGATCCACATAATCAAAGGCTTTAGCGTAGTCAATGAAGCAGAAGTAGCTGTTTTTCTGGAACTCCCTGGCTTTCTCCATGATCCAGCGTATGTTGGCAATTTGATCTCTAGTTCCTCTCCCTCTTCGAAATCCTGCCTGTACTTCTGGTAGTTCTCGGTCCACATACTGCTGGAGCCGAGCTTGTAGGATTTTGAGCATCACTTTGCTAGCATGTGAAATGAGTGCAAGAAGCCAAGCAGTATCCCTCCTTCTGTACCGCCTTCTGCAGCTGACCATCCAAGTAACAGTGGAATCAGTGCAATGCAGTAGCCCCTGCTCCCAACTCAGCCAGCTGCCCAAGAAGGCTGCCATGGTATTGTAAGCCAGCAAAAGATCCAGGAGTACCAACAGGGCCAGACTCCTCATGCATCTCTCCTGACATAGCTCATCCTACAGGGTGACCAAAACCAAACCCCAGACCAAACCCTGTCTGACATGGATCTAGATAATCAGTCCCATACAGGACCCCAGAACTGGTTGGCTCCAACCCACTCAAGAACCTTGCCCAGGAAAGGCATTTTTATCACTGACCTAACTTTATTGAGATCTTTTGAATCCAGAGAGGATTTCTTCAGGAATGGCCTTGCCATGACCTGTTTCAGGTGGCATGAGGTCACTCCTTCCCATAAAGAGGCATTAATCATATCCTGGCCCACCTGGCTTTCCCACCATGCTAGCTTCTATTAGCTAAGAGGCACGTGAATCCAACACGATGTGGTTACATAAACCTGCCCAGACTCCTTGTCAGCATCCCTGAGCTGAATCAACTGAAACTCACCCATGACAACTTGACCAGGCTGTGCTTTGATTACCTCATCTGATTCACCTGCTATAAAATCAGAATCTAAGTCCCACTGGATACAAAGAATTTTATTCTGGAAGTGCAAATAAATTGCAGGGGGCCTTGGATGGCTTTAAAATGTTCTTGCAGCTGACAGATAATAGTCCCAGATGACCCTAAAGAGGTCTGCCAGGTGGCAAAGAGAAGATTAAATAGTGGCAATAAGATATTGTTTCTTTGCTGCTCTCGCTACACCAGATATACTTGACTATAGACACTTTCCAGGGTTTGATTTGCACCCCCTGGGTTTCCCTCTGCCAGCACTTAAGCCATCTCTTTTCTGTCATCATTCTTTTTAAAAATAATTTTTATTTTCTTAAGGTAAATAAACAGAAAAGAATATAAAATAAAACAACTGTGATATACAGAACAGCTAAAATAGACAAGGTTGCCAAGGGAAATTTTATAGTGATCCAACCAGTACAACCCACCCCCCAAATCTATCTTATCTTCCTGTCTTTCTATGCTCCAAAAGAGTTTAACAAAAAAGAAATCTTTAATCTATGCAACAACAAATCCTCCAATCAGTTCATATTCTCTACTGCTTCCTTTCCTTTTCTAAACTCCTCTGATCCCACCAAACATGCTAATTACAGTAAAATTCCATTTATCTTCTGACGCTCTTCTGTCTGCAGAAGTGGTCTACTTTGCCATCACACATACTTTGCCGATACACTTCTCCATTCTTCAATTGCTGGGAGCTCCAACGGTTTCCAACCAGAAGCAACTGCAATTCTTGCTGCAATTAACATATACCCAAATAACTCTGAGATAGGCTTTGAAAGGTTCTCTGAGACTATATTCAAAGAGCATATTCTTGTCTCTGGTATTCAATCTAAAGAGCTTGAACAATTACCGTATTTTTCGCTCTATAAGACGCGCCTGACCATAAGATGCACCTAGTTTTTAGAGGAGGAAAACAAGAAAAAAAATATTCTGAATCAAATGGGCGCATAATCACAGGCACATTCCCCATCACTTCCCCATGGGCTGCACATCTGACAGACTTACTGCACACACACATTCGCTCTATAAGATGCACAGACATTTCCCCTTACTTTTGAGGGGGGGAAAAAGTGAGTCTTATAGAGCAAAAAATACGGTATTTTTACAGATTTATCATCCATTTCCCCACACCAAATTCAGATTTTCTTCTCACATTAGTTCTTCTCTCCTCTTCTCCTCTTCTCTTCTGCTCCTCCACACATCTGCCTTTCACATTTCTTAATAACTGTAAATAAACTCACAATTTAAGACTACAACTTAAAGCAGAAGGATTAAGAGAGGAGGAGATCAAGAAAAGAAGAAAAATGGGGGGAGGTGAAGAGGGGGGAAGAGAGAAAAGGATCGAAAGCAGAAGTAGATAGAGCCAATTAATCAGCATTTTATTAATGTTAGAATTATTAATCCCATTATATCTCTCTTAAAATATTAGTTTGGATTAATTTGTTAAATGACATTGTTCAGACTTTCATAGTGGAGAACATTAACTTCCAGCCTTCTCCAAACCCAGCAGGTAGTGCTAATGATCTTCTCACATTGAGTCATGCTCATTCTTTTCGCTCTTTGTTCTCTGCCGCCCATGATTGAGGAAAGGGGGAAGACCAGACCAAACACACACACAGAGCCTTGTCCAGACCATCTTGGAAGTGGTGCTGATGGTCTTCAGATCAGCCTATGCCTGCATAGATTACTTTCTTAATAAGAGACATTGTTAAGATTGATTTCCCAGAACTGGTAAAGCCTCCGTTTCTCTCAGAATCTGACAAATGACTCTGATGGGCTCCAACTTCCTCAGGCCTTTGTTCTCTCCATAAAGCCAAAGCAAAGGAGATAAAGAATCTGAAAATCAGAAAAATTGCACCCCACACCCCAGTTCCAGTCAAAGCCAGAGGGAGATAGAGTTGCCTTTTGCATATATCAGCAAATTCAAGAACTGCAACAGAAAAGCTCTAAACTCAAGCAGGCAGCCGCTCCACAGAAAATGGCAACGGAGAGAAAGAGACGCCATCTTCCCCAACATGCTGAAGCCTTGGTCAATTTGCAATGTCCATAATTAATTTCTTAAAAAGATATCAAACAGTTTGCAAATTAAGGTCTTATTACAGGTTAAGCAAAATGTTAAGAAAGCACCTGTTTCAGAGTCATTTCTAAGTATGCAAACAGAAATACCTTATTATAAAAGTAAGTCTTAGTCTCAAGTCTTGGCTGTCTGGAGAAGGCAATTATTCTTACTCTTAATTAAAAAGACACAAAGTAAGTAAAAATATACTCCCAACTAATGTTCACATGCCAAGGTCAGTTTACACCATTCATATTTCCCAATTCTTAGTTCTAAAATAGAGATATTAAATACCTTGCAAGTAAGATGTCACTAATCACCTGATTGTCTGTTCCAGAGTCCCTTCAAAGTATGTGGGAAAAAATCCTTAAGAGTGCAAATTGCAGCAAGTTAAAACATTATTATTATTATTCCCTTGGAAAAAATTAAAATGAAAAAACAGTACTAGATAAAATAATAAAGAGGAAAAAAGAGAAAGAGGAGAAGACCTCAGAAGGCAATTTATTACCTTCATTAGCAAGATAAGGAAGGGAGTGACATCAAGCCACAGCTTACAAGTCCCCATTTTCCCTGAAAGCCCTCAGGAAATCCTCTGGATCCATCAGGCTGCAGGGGGGGACCATCTTAATAGATCCTCCACCCCTGAAGTTGCAATTAATCTGAATCTCAGTATGCATTAATTTGACCATGAAAAAAAAGGATCAATTTGAAGTCTCTTACCTTCAGATCACTATCCCCATCACCCGCTGAAAAAACAATGAATTCAGGGTGTGCCCCACTACATTTGCTGGGCCAGTGACAAGTTAGCAAAGCCCCATGGTTATCATGGAGTCCATGAAATCCTGAGCCACCCTTGTAGTGCCCTTTGCATGAAAGGTAACGTCCCCCAATACCACCAGCCTGCTGGACTTCAACATCACACCCAAGACAGATGGAGTGGATGGTACACCAACAGAATCCTCAATCTGTCCCACTAGCTCAGCACAAATAGCAAATACTCCAGACTAGGAGCTGGGCAGAGAGAGAACCTGGAAAGAAGAAAGGATGGACGGACAGACTGACAGACAGTTCCTCAAGATCACAACAGCACCCTAACCAGGGCCATCTTAACTCATGGGCCTGATGGGCACTTGCCTGTGGGCCCCATGCTAATCTGTGTATGTTAACCCTTGGAAAATTGGAAAATTTCCAAAATTAACAGTAGTTGCAGTTGTCGTAGGGGCCCCAGCACACTGCTTTGCCCGGGGCCCATAATGCTGACCCTAACCCTGGCCTTCCTGTCTTTCCTTGTGGGCAGAGCTGGGAGAAGCATCCTGTTCAGCTAAGCAGTTGCACATGCTAGATCAGCTGCCTCTTCCACTATTAAGTCATGGATGAGGGAGGTCTTACTGTGCACCAACATGACATTTAAAAGCAGCATCCAGAGACCTGAGAGCAGGCTGGAAGGGCAGCTACCCAACCTGCAGTTGTGAGGAGAGCGAGAACATGGCACAGTTGTTAATTGCCTGGATCATATCCCCCCTTCCTGGCCAGCCATTCATCCAGATGCCAGAACTCCTGTTACTAGCATAGTTGCTCCCCTCTCAGTCTTATAACCTCCCCAAGTGGCACACACTCAGTCCCTGCAAAAGACAGGCAATCCCGCTTCCCCAGACCCTAAAGGCAGATACCACCATTAGCTTCAGTGTAATGGGTTGGACCAAAGTAGCTCTCCCCAAAGAGGCAACCCCTGTGCCTTCATCCCCTGCTTGGGACATTGCAGCCCTGCTGAACACGCCCCCCCCTGCCCCCATATGACCTCAGGGGAGTTTCACGCTTCACAATGCGGGAACATTGGGAACTGCTTAGGCACAGCCAGCACCAACATTAGCCAGGAGAAAAAGCTGCAATTTTAACCAAAAATTGAACCTTTTTCCCCAGCAGATGCACTTAACATAATTGTGTTCAGTCAGGTTTTTTTTTTTCCTTCTTCCTTATCTGTCCCTCTTCTACCACCTCCTTTACAATCAGGAAGGCTGAAAGGTTGTGGGGGTGGGGGGGAGAGGGAGTGAGAGGGAGAACCATCAAGAAATAATAAACCCATAATAAAAGTGCAAAATATAAGAGACAAAATGTTTATTTTTAATAGGCACATTAATTCTTTTTAAAAGTACTTGGGTATATTATTTCACTGTGAAAGTTCAGCTGAAATTACATCAATTTGGTGTCCTTGGGGGACAGAGAGAGGAAACGCCCAGAAATATAGTTACAAAGAAATATAAAAGAAAAAATGGGAGGAATACGAAAGATGTAAGTATATTAAATCAGAGTACAAGAGAGTCATGCTTGATCTTCACTGAGACTGCTGAAGGTTGCAGTCTAATGGCTTCCAGAGGGCCATGCATTTCTCAGCCATGTATTAACTGGTTCAACCTGCAATTCTAGAAGTTGCTTAACATTTGATTTCTTTATGTGGGAAAAGAAAGCAGTAAAATAATACTGAAAGATTGCTTTGGAGTACAGGCCTCCCCTTTCCACCTGAAAATGTAAGCCTGGATCCTAAGAACCATTAACAGAAGACTTTTTGGAAGATGCAGAAGGAATAGGAGAAAGTTTCTGTATTCTTCCCCTTCAGTGGAACCCAGCATCAAAACAAACATTTTCTTTTCTCTGCACTTGTCCTGACCTGTCAGGTTAACTCTTTCTTACTTGCAAAATATACACAGTATACATAACATATCCCATTTAAACATTGAGACTGGATTGCGAAGATGCATGTCTTCAATCAGTTTTTGCCACTTCAGTTAAAGGAGGAGTACTGTTCTTGTAGCTAAGGAGTATACTATGAATTTACATAAACCTTTAGAAAATAGAACTAATCTGAATCTTATAATTTCCCATTCTCAGTGGGATGGATCCAGATTTAGAGATTTAGAGATTTAAACGAGCCCACTGAAATCAATGGTACATCCATTTCAATGGATCTACTCTAAGTATGACTTCAAGCCAGTACATTGTAAATGTAAGTTAAAATATACAAGTCAAGAGCCACTGTTCATTCGTTTGATCAGTTTAATTCCATCCCCACAACATTTCAAAATAAATACATCCTACTCTGGTTTCATAGCTCTTTTGGAGATGTACTTTTAATTTTATTATTGTGAACTCAAAATGGAGCCAATGTTTGCTAAAGACTGTTATATAAATGTGCCAGATAAATTGCAACGTACTTTTTCATAGGGCAGAATGCTTCTCTTCCCACCACTCAACCTCACTTTGAGGTTACAGAGAGTGCCGCGCGCAGAAAAGCTGCTTTCAGCACCTGCTTGTAAAAGCACCGGGAGTCATTTCGGGCTGACAGAAGTTGATTGTGGAAAGCCACTTGAGGAGAAGTGGTATCTCAAGGACCATTAGGAGTGTTTAGAATTGTTATCTAACTGACTTAATCTTGTAGGTTAGCCTTTCCCTTATCTACTGGGCCAATTCTTATCATACAAGTGCCTCAGGACCATGGGTACCCTGTCCAAAGCTGATTCCAGAATGAAGACTGGCCATTTCTCTACAGGATCCTAAAACTAGTCTGTTCATCTGAGCAGCTGTAACTGTAGTAGGAGCTGGTCCTTGTATTTTTAGTTAGTGTGTTGTTTGTGAGCCATGGCAGAGCATCATATAACATAATTTTCTTTGGTGGATCCAGCAGGGATGGGCAGGAGCTTTGACCACAACTCCCATCATCCCTAGCTAGCATTGTCAATGGAAAGGGTTGTTGAGAACTGTCAATCAAAAAAGCCTTTGGCCAGCTGCTTCTCTGCGGATCTAGTAGTATGGACTGATTTTAGCTGTTTAATGGTAAAATGCGATACAATTGTGTGATGTTTTGTTTTTAATTTATATTGCATTTTGATGTATGCCAGAGAGCCTTGGCTACTGGGCACTATAGAAATTAAATGCATCACTATAGAATGACCCATCATTCTGGTGGGTCACAAATTGCCTCGCTAAAGTGATTTTATCAGGTAACACTGGAAATTGGAATCATCGGTTCCATGGTACATGGTTCTGAAGCTTAATCGCATAATGAGAAAACGAGGGAGGGTGATGCCCACAGCAAACTGTGCTAAAAACTCTTTTTGCATTTTTAGTGAATACACTGTTCTTTTGAGTGTTTGCTACCTAAGTGCACAAATTGCTAAAAGGAAAAAGATGAATGCTGCCACTAGACAGTACAAGAGATGTGTATCGCCTGTGGCCCTACAACTTTTCCTCTCCTTGCAAAATACAACAAGTGTGGTACAACATCTCTTGTGTGCTCCCTTCCCCTGCTGCACTCTCTGGTTGCTTCTTGTGAGTGTAAATCTTGGCTTGGTGTTACCGTGTATTTTGCATGTTACCAGACCCTGGGGAGAGAAGACGCACAGGCCTTATGTTTCCAGCGGCAGCTACAATATAACCCGTAGCATCCATTTTGGCACTGGGCTTGACATCAAAGTAGCAGGAAGTAGCAGCCCTGCTGAAGTTCCCAGGCCAATCTCCATTTTGTTCCCTCCTTTGCACTGTTGTTGGGTATTTACTGCAGCCAAGTCTTGATAAACACATCTGTTGTGGTGCCAGATAAGCTGCCAATGGACTGTAGTACATGTACTGGTAGGCTTATCTGTAATACCCTAACTGTAACTATATTTTTAGTCCCACAGTAAGTATGCAACAAGTTTTGATGCTCTGCCAGTATTGCAAGGCTGGCCAGCAGCAGCATACTTGTTCCTGTGCTCCGGCTGCCATGGCAACATGCCGCACCGCCACTCCTTCCGAGAGGGCCGTAGCCTGCATGTGGCTGCTTCTCGTTGCTAAGCGCTTGCAGTGCTTGCTGTAGGCAGGATGAGCTATTTCTTACGAGTGTGTTGTTGCTTCTCAGAAAGCAGCCCATCACTGAACACACCAGTATATTCCTGCTCTGTACTCGCATGGAGTGTGTTTGTGATTGAGGGAGAAAGAGAGAAATTGTGGCATATTTTTTGCCTATAACCAGCAAGGAGACTTGTAAGTTTTATACAAGTTTTTACAACAAAGGAATGCTGTTTGTGTTGGCAACTTTAGAATCTAAAGTTCCTTCCTCTTCCCTTGCAAACTGTGTTGATTTTAATTTGGGTCTTTTAGTACCTTCCACATAAATCACGGGACCATCATACTAGACCATTCAAAAAGAAACTGGATAGCCATCTGAGTGGGATGGTGTAACGTGGTGTCCTACAAGAGCAGAGGGTTGAACCCAATGGCCTTCATGGCCCCTTCCAACTCTACTATTCTATGATTCTATGTTTCTATGATCATTTTCCTTAAATCTACTATTTTCCTTAAATCAGTTCCCCTCCATCTCTGCTATAAGGTTGCATGACTAGAATTACTTTGATGTTTAAAAGAACATCTTTGAATTTTAGCTACAGCAAAGAAGAAACAGTTGCTTCCACACTACCCGGTTTATCTGCAATTGAGTTAGTTGCTCATCCCATTGTTACATGCTCCTACCTGATGGTTAAGATTCAGAGGCCCTTCAGAGGCCCTTCCCTGGGACCCACCAACCAAAGTAGCATGACTGGTAGGTGGTAGATGGAAGCCTTTGCATCCATGGGCAATGCCTTTCGTAGGGATATTGGCCTGGCATCTTCATTGTACATGTGAAGACTCTAGGCTAAGATGTTTTTCTTCCAATGGCCATTTGATCTGTCGTTCCAGTTAGTAAATGTACGGCTGACTCCCTAATATTATTTTAAGGTTTTATTTATTTTGGATTGTTCTATTTATTATTTTGTTTGTTATTTTATTGTTCTTTTTGGTTTGGGCATCTGCCAGTTGAGTATCTAAATTTAGCAAGCAGATAAATAGAGCAGAATAGAACAGATTCCAGATGACTCGATGCCAACTTTTTGCATTCCAATATTTTTTCATTATTTCAGCCTTGCTTTGTTACTTAAAAAATAGGAAAAGGCCATTGCAGTGCCAGCATGTCCAGTCTGGACTTCTATGGTGCTTCTAAGATTTCCCCATCCAACAGGCCTTTAGTGGTTTCCTTTCTGTCCATTTTGTTGTAAAGGAACATCTGCTTCTTGGCTTCTTCCACTTTAACTAGTTTAATAGGAAATTTCAATGATTTCCGCACTCCTGAATTGGCCCTTGATTTGCAAGTTCCTCTCCTTGCTGGGACAGCAGTTAAGTACAGGTTTCCTCTTTTGCAGCAATTTGACATTGCATTTTAAATAATAAAATAAGAAATAATTATTCTGGCTACAGAGAAAGCCAGTAATTAAAACCCCTTGTTGCCACCATATTGCAGGGAACAGAAACTGACTAATTACAGGCCTATTAAGGAATGCTAGATCTATGTAAAGGAACAGGAAGAAACTACTCATGGGGTTTAAAATAAAGGGGCAAGGATGAAACCACTGTTAAGGGGACAGTTCCAGGGAGATCCTGGACCTTTGCTGAGCAGCATTTATTTACTCATGCAGATGGATATTCTAACAATTTAAAGTGGAATAAAGTGCTGTATTAAGTGTGGTCTGGAAGCACCATTTTAATTCCATGGACAGCTGATTGTAAGGAAAACTGTGCCTCAGTAGCTCTAAAAGGATTGTATGAGAGCAACCAGTGTCCTTCCAACCCAAGCACACAGGCACATACAGTTCTACTTTGGGTTCCACCATCTCTTCATCCTTGGACTTTCTTTTGACTTAACTGGCCAGAATAGGGAAGCAGGGAATGCACCAGTTACTCTTTTTCCCAGTTACTGTCAGCACCCGCTAATAGGTGTGCACAGGTATTGGCTACTTAAAGCATAGGAAGGGCCATGCTGGATCAGACCCAAAGTCCATCTAGTCCCACATTCTATTCACACAGTGCTCAACCAGCTGTCCCTGAGAAGTGTGTACCTCTAGCTTATCTTCTATTCCTTGCATTTTTTTTCTAAATAAAGGAATCCCAGCTGTTGAAACCTTTTCTCATGGGGAGTTGCTCTTGCCCTTGATTTTAGTTGCCCTGTTCTGAAATTTTCTAACTGTACAATGTACTTTTTAAGGTACAGTGATCAAAACTATGGACAGTATTATAAGTGTGGTTGCACCATATATTTATGTAAGTGGACTATGATCCTGGAAGTTTATTGTCAAGCCCTTCCCTAATTATGCATTACATGTAATTTACCTTTTCTCACAGCAGCCACATACTAGGTTTGCATTTTCATCAAGCTGTCCACCACAACCCCAAAATCTTGGGGGGTTTTTTGCCCCAAAGTGTCTTTCTTGCTGATGAAGAACCGCATTTGCCATTTGTACTCGCAGTCTGGAGAGTTCTCTTTGGAGTGTCTCAGAATCCTTTTAATTTTAACCATCCTACATGGTTCTGCATCATTAGCAAACTTGGCCGCTTCTCTGCTCATTCCTAATTCCATAACATATATAAACATGTTGAACTTCATCTTACTTCAGCTTAGGTTATTAAAAAAACCCTCTTGCTCCAAAATCAAGAAATCTTAGTCAACTATGAGTCACTACTGAGATGCACTCTCTTTGTCTACCTTTGAAGAGAAAAATAGATCAATGCCCTTATTTTCATTTTATCTCAGCAAACCAAATGAAGAAGTTCACTATTAGCTGGGTGTCTTTTACGATGTTCAGAGGCAATGATGTAATGTTTCTACTGTAAAACAGAAAATATTCTACATATTGCTCCCTATTTATCTGACCTCCTTTTAGTTTCTACATACCATGCTATAACCATAATTAAAACTATACAGGGGAGCACATTTACGTACAGCAAAAAGCATCCCACTATGAGATAAGTGTGGCATTATGTTCAGACAGCAGGTACTGGATAACATCAACCAGTATAAAGGTAGCAGAGAAGGAGCTGGATAAATCTTGAAGGAGTTGGTTGATTTGACCAATTTAGGGACATGTCTGCTGGCACAATCACAGGAGCTATATCCTAGCAGTGGGTTGGGCCCAAGGCAAATGGGCAAGTCCAAAATACAAATAATACCAGCATCTTCTAGCTGAAACTTCTTACTGCTCATAACTAAACCTTAGGAGAAGCATTTCAACCTTCTGGAATGAAAAGACTACAAAAGTCACAAAACTGCCCAAGTATTGGAAGGAAGAGCTGGGGCCAGGGAAAGTGATATGGCCATCTGGGGAGCCAAAAAGGCCGAAATGAAGCCTATGCAGGGCTGGATTGGGCTCTCAGGCCAGAGGCTTTGCACTGCTGGTATAAATGAGTGGGACTGGAGCAGCAACAACTTCAGTGAGGCCATACATGGAAACTTAGTATTTTCAATCTTAAGTTGTAGTAGTCCTTGGGCAGCCATGTGCACAGATAAATTCCACTGATTTCAGTGGGATTTCAGAATCAGCACCATTGCCTGATTGGCTTGTTCAGGACATCGGTCCCTCCATCCCTATGATCTTTATGTCCATGAATGTTATAGATTGAATCCAGACTTTGCCTCCTGTGAATGGAAGGGATCCTTCAGACCATGAAGGTTTCTGATCCATGGCAGGTCTCAGATTCTGCTGGCAGAAGGGGCTAGGAGGCTCTGTTGGATTTCCTGTCCTTCTGTAGTCCTCTACATTCACCACAAGATCTGCTTCAGGTGGTTATAGACCTTTAGGGAAGGTGGAACGATGACCTTTAGGAAGAGGTGCCAATTGGCAAAAACCACTTCACCTTCAATTGGAAGAAACATTTCAAGCAGAACTGCACTCAGGATGCTAACACCATTAGAAACACACTCTGCATCTGGTCCAATCAGGCATTGTGAGAATCATACCAATGATGGGTGGGGTTTTAATACATTGTATAGAAAAATAGCACTGGCTTATTATATACCAGTTTAAGTGATCTGAGACCACTGGCAATTTCCCCACTGTATGTGTGCTATACTTCAGAAATATGGAGTGAGTTCAACAACTGTTTTTATTTTGATTACTTACAAGAAAAATGAATGATTTGGGGGGGATGGGAGATTCAAATGTTGTCTCCATATGTTAACATTGAACTAATTCCTTACGTTAATTGAAAGCTTATTTCTGCAGACAAATATTTGTAGAGATTGAAGAGGGCATTAAAAACAACATTTATTTTTGCCACTGTCAAGTTCTTCCTTGTTACACCATTGTTGTTGTTGTTGTTGTTGTTAGTCACAAAGTCGTGTCTGACCCATCGCTACCCCATGGACAACATTCCTCCAGGCCTTCCTGTCCTCCACCATCTCCCAGAGTCCACTCAAGCTCACACCAACCACTTCAGTGACTCCATCTAGCCACCTCATCCTCTGCCGTCCCCTTCTTCTTTTGCCATCTATTGTTCCCAGCATTAGACTCTTGTCCAGGGATTCCTTCCTTCTCATTAGGTGGCCAAAGTATTTGAGTTTCATCTTCAGGATCTGGCCTCCTAAAGAGCAGTCAGGGTTGATCTCCTCTAGGACTGACCAGTTTGATCGCCTTGCGGTCCAAGGGACTCGCAGGAGTCTCCTCCAGCACCACAACTCAAATGCCTCAATCCTTCAGCACTCAGCCTTCCTTCTGGTCCAGCTTTCACAGCCATACATTGCAACTGGGAAAACCATAGCCTTGACTATACGCACTTTCGTTGGCAGGGTGATGTCTCTGCTTTTTAGTATGCTGTCTAGATTTGCCATAGCTTTCCTCCCCTGGAGCAAGCGTCTTTTAATTTCTTGGCTGCAGTCCCCATCTGCGGTGATCTTGGAGCCCAGAAAAATAAAATCTGTCACTACTTCCATTTCTTCCCCATCTATTTGCCAGGAAGTGAGAGGACTGGATGCCATGATCTTAGTTTTCTTAATGTTGAGTTTCAGGCCAACTTTTGCACTCTCCTCCTTTACCCGCATCAAGAGGCTCTTTAGTTCCTCTTCACTTTCTGCCATGAGAGTGGTATCATCTGCATATCTGAGGTTGATATTTCTTCCAGCAATCTTAATTCCAACTGGTGATTCATCTAGCCCTGCCTTTGCCATGATGTGCTCTTCATATAAGTTAAATAGGCAGGGCGACAGTATACAGCCTTGCCGAACTCCTTTTTCAGTTTTGAACCAATCAGTGGTTCTGTGTCCAGTTCTCACTGTTGCTTCTTGACTCGCATGTCTCGACTCAAGAGACAAATAAGATGCTCAGGTATTCCCATCTCTTTAAGAACTTGCCACAATTTGTTGTGATCCACACAATCAAAGGCTTTAGCGTAGTCAATGAAGCAGAAGTAGCTGTTTGTCTGGAACTCCCTAGCTTTCTCTATGATCCAGCATATGTTGGCAATTTGATCTCTAGTTCCTCTCCCTCTTCAAAATCCTGCCTGTACTTCTGGTAGTTCTCGGTCCACATACTGCTGGAGCCTAGCTTGTAGGATTTTGAGCATCACTTTGCTAGCATGTGAAATGAGTGCAATGGTGCGGTAGTTTGAACATTCTTTGGCATTGCCCTTCTTGGGGATCAGAATGTAAACTGACCTTTTTCAATGCTGTGGCCACTGTTGAGTTTTCCAAATTTGCTGGCATATTGAGTGTAGTACTTTTACTGCATCATCTTTCAGGATTTTGAATAGCTCAGCTGGAATACTGTCGCCTCCACTAGCTTTGTTGTTGCTCAGACTTCCTAAAGCCCATTTGACTTCACATTCCAGGATGTCTGGCTCGAGGTCAGTGACCACCCCATCATGGCTATCAGGGACGTTAAGCTCTTTCTTGTATAGTTCTTCTGTGTAATCTTGCCACCTCTTCTTAATGTCTTCTGCCTCTGTTAGGTCCCTGCCATTTTGGTCCTTTATCATGCCCATCTTTGCATGAAATGTTCCCTTCATATCTCCCATTTTCTTGAAGAGATCTCTGGTCCTCCCTATTCTATTGTTTTCTTCTATTTCTTTGCACTGTTCATTTTAGAAGGCATTCTTATCTCTTCTAGGTATTCTTGGAATTCTGCATTCAATTGTTTGTATCTTTCTCTTTCTCCCTTGCCTTTTGCTTCCCTTCTTTCCTCAGCTATTTGTAAAGCTTCCTCAGACAGCCATTTTGCTTTCTTGCATTTCTTTTTCTTTGGGATGGTTTTATTTGCTGCCTCTTGTACAATGTTGCGAACCTCCGTCCATAGTTCTTCAGGCACTCTGTCTATCAGATCTAATTCCTTAAATCTATTTGTCACCTCTACTGTATATTCATCAGGGATATGATTTAGGTCATACCTGAGTGGCCTAGTGCTTTTCCCTACTTTCTTCAATTTAAGCCTAAATTTTGCAACCAGAAGCTCATGATCTGACCCACAGTCAGGTCCTGGTCTAGTTTTTACTGACTGTATAGAGCTTCTCCATCTTTGGCTGCAGAGCATGTAGTCAATCTGATTTCTGTGTTGACCGTCTGGTGATGTCCATGTGTAGAGTCGTCTCTTGTGTTGTTGGAAGAGAGTGTTTGCTATGACCATCGTATTGTCTTGACAAAATTCTACCAGCTTGTGCCCTGCTTCATTTTGTACTCCAAGGCCAAACTTACCTGTTATTCCAGTTATCTTTTGGCTTCCTATTTTAGCATTCCAATCCCCCATGATGATAAGGACATCATTTTTTGGAGTTAATTCTAGAAGGTGTTGTAGGCCTTCATAGAACTGGTCAACTTCAGCCTCTTCAGCACCAGTGGTTGGGCATAGATTTGGACTATTGTGATGTTGAATGGTTTGCCTTGGATTCGAACTGAGATCATTCTGTCATTTTGGAGATTGTATCCCAGTACTGCTTTTCCTACTCTTTTATTGACTATGAAGGCTACTCCATTTCTTCTGAGGGATTCTTGCCCACAATAGTATACCTGATGGTCATCTGAATTAAATTCACCCATGCCTGTCCATTTTAGTTCACTGATTCCTAGGATGTCGATGTTCAGTCTTGTCATCTCTTGTTTGACCACATCCAGCTTGCCTTGATTCATGGATCTTACATTCCAGGTACCTATGGAATATAGATCTTTACAGCATCGGACTTTCCTTTCACCACCAGATACATCTGCAACTGAGTGTCCTTTCGGCTTTGACCCAGTCGCTTCATTCTTTCTGGCGCTACTAGTACTAGCCCTCTGCTCTTCCCCAGTAGCATGTGGGACACCTTCCGACCTGAGGGGCTCATCTTCCGGCATCATATCTTTTTGCCTTTTGGTACTGTCCATGGGGTTTTCATGGCAAAGATACTGGAATGGGTTGCCATTTCCTTCTCCAGTGGATCACGTTTTGTCAGAGCTCTCTGCTATGACCTGTCCATCTTGGGTGGCCCTGCATGGCATGGCTCATAGCTTCATTGAGCTATGCAAGCCCCTTCACCACGACAAGGCAGTGATCCCTGAAGGAGTTTACACCATTATAACCATGCAAATGAAAGTAACATTTAAGCTGAAACCAAATTCAACTACTGTCCTAATTTTGTTCCTTAAGAACTGCTTATTTTAATCATGCTTTTGTATAGTATTTTAAGAGTGCTACACATATAATTATGCTTTACAATAAGTGTAAAAACAAAACATTATTGCTACATCTGTTGTGCCTGGAAGGACTGGTGATCTTTTTTTTTACCATTGCTGTACAGAGAAAACATATCTCATATGTGTGACTTTCATGTGTTTTAACCCATAAAACTCTTGTTTTATCATTAAGCTGTAATTCATGAATTATCCCAAAATGCCAATGGGAGTATGTACAGTATCTAATCAACCCAGACACAAGCATCTTTCTGAAATATTTGTAAACAAACAAACAAAAAATAGCAAGTCAGAACCACTTTCTAATCCTTGCTTTTGTCCCATGGTGTTAAATATACACGTCTCTTTCAATTTTGTATCAAATTGACATTTAATGTAATGAGATACAAGGCACCCTAGTTTCCCTTTTTGAAATGAATGGGAATGTGGAATGACCAGACCATTCTATTCCAACCCCTTATCAAAATGAGACTGAGGAAACCTTAGAATTTTGTCTGCATCACAAATTCAGTATTTATTTATTTATTAAATTTGTATACCGTCCAATTACTTGTGTCTCTGGACGGCTTATAACATAGATAAATTGACAATCTACTCTGGCTGCAAATTAATAAAATATAACAATAAAATTCAGTACTAAAACATATTAAAATATTGATTAAATAAAAAGGTTTCTCATATGGTTGTGCTGTTTCAAGAACATTGGTAAGGAGCAGTGGGGGTTGTAAGAAATTTGGTATATTCTTGAAGGGGGCAGGTGGGATACTTATTATAAAGCACTGCATGAGTCTACTGGACCCCAGGAATAAACTTTGCCTTAGGGGATGGATTCTGATCCACTCCCACAACACTGATTTCTGATTTCTAATATCCTTTTCTAATGTTGTTGTTAGTCGCGAAGTCGTGTCCGACCCATCGCAACCCCATGGACAACATTCCTCCAGGCCTTCCTGTCCTTTACCATCCCCCGGGGTCCACTCAAGCTCACACCAACTGCCTCAGTGACTCCATCTAGCCACCTCATCCTCTGCCGTCCCCTCCTTCTTTTGCCATCTATTGTTCCCAGCATTAGACTCTTCTCCAGGGAGTCCTTCCTTCTCATTATGTGGCCAAAGTATTTGAGTTTTATCTTCACTATCTGGCCTTCTACAGAGCAGTCAGGGTTGATCTCCTCTAGGACTGACTGGTTTGATCGCCTTGCAGTCCAAGGGACTCACAGGAGTCTTCTCCAGCACCACAATTCAAAGGCCTCAATCCTTTTGCGCTCGGCCTTCCTTATGGTCCAGCTTTCACAGCCATACATTGCAATCCTTTTCTAATACCTTCTCCTATTAGTCTATTAGGGCATTAGACTCCTTCAATTATTTACTATGAGCCCCAGGGATTTTTGTTTGTTTCTGTTTTGCTTTCTCTTCTGTTAACCATGCAAGTTCCAATGTAATCCAAAGGTTTTAGCATTAGACTGCATTTTCATAATGTGCTAAAACTGAGCTCTAATTCCCTCACCTCCCCAAGGCCCTGAAAATGGAGTCATTCTGAAATGCAGTTGTATCTTAATTTAAAATCAAGACTTTAGATGGGCACAGTGGACCCACTGACATTTAAAAATAGTGAAGGGGAATTAAATGCATATTTTCTCTCAAAATATTTATTTCAGTACATATTTTGATCCATTTAAACCACTGAGAACTTTTTATGAAAAGAAGAAAAGCTAAAATCATTTGACTAGCTAAATGTCAATAGTCATTGATCTGAGAAATACACGTCATCTCACAGAAGAATTTGCAAGGATCAAATTCCTCAATCAACCCTTAGTCATTACCGCCTGGAAAAAAAAAGGTTAGAGGCTTCTTCAGGTCAGTTTTTCACTGAAGAAATCTGGGCATGCAACTTCACCTCAATCTGTAGACAGTGAGGGACAGTGTGCCACTTCCCACGTTCTCAGTTGCCTTTAAGTCTTCTTCATGCATTACTCATGTGACGTGAATTCACATGTGAATGGGAGCAGCCAGTGCTATGTCTGCTGATCTGAGGACATTTGCTCTTCTGCATGCCTGGTTGTGCACTACCAAAGTATGAGTGCAAAATTAGATCTCGATTCCATTTAAAATCTGCCCTTCAGATTTTAAATCCAGAGACAGCAAGTACTAGCAAAAAAATCTGCTTTCTGTGCGCAAAAAGACTGTATGTTTATTGCCTTCTCAACTCCATTATTTCTGAAAGATAAAAACAGTATTGTGAGCCGCCCCGAGGCTGTTGCAAGGGGCGGCATATAAATATTTATTTATTTATTTAAATAAATAAATAAATAAATAAATAAATAAATGACGAACTGATAGAAATGAAACACACTCACTTGCATCATAAATCAGTTTTTCAATCACAACAAAGTTCTAGGCAGTTTTTGAATATGCCACAGGAGATGAGGAAAGGCACTTCACAGAAGTGTTTTAATTACTCCCCCTTTTAAATACACAGATACATACATAATTGAATATTTGCTAGGGTTGAAAGCAATATTATCTTCATCCCCGCAACCTGTTGGAAGCACAGTGACTGGGTTCAAAGAATCTCTCAAGCAACAGAACAGAAGTTATACAACAGAAGTTATAATGGAGAATGATTACTGCACTTTAAAAGTGTTGGATCTGCTCCAGCAAAGGCTATCTTTTCAAAGAAATGTACATTCTAGAATGGCACTGAGCTGGGTGGGAAAGACGACCCACATCTAGCTCTTGTTCATCGTGAACAGATGGCATTGTTGGCTCTGACAGCATCAATCCTATGTTTGGGGATGCAGTGACTAAAACTAGAAGTCCCTTCCCCCCACTCCTCACATGTTGACAGTACTGACCATCTGTTAGACACAGGAGATCCTTGCACAAAGGGGCATGTGCTAAGTGCCCTTTGACATATGAGGATCCCAGCATCAAGGTGTTTATGGTTACTGTAGCCTGTGATTTAACCAGATCCAGTTGTATCAGCGTGTGCATAATCCTTTTCAGTTATTGATTTGTCTAGTCCAGATATCTTAACCCTGATCAGGTATTTTTATGCATGGATGTCCCAATTGTCTCTTTTGTATAGAAAATCTGTTTATTGACAAACAACAGGAATGATGTTTTGTGATGGCATATGATTTAAACAGATGATAGACTGTTTCTTTTGTAGTACTAAGGATCTTGAGGACCCTGGTGAGCTAAGAGGCAGGTTGTCCTGTAAATGCAGAAATTAAAAAGTAATGCTTAATGCCTCTTACTAAGGGATAATTGTAACTTTGTCCCTTCTTTTTCTTTCCAAATCTAGATTGAAATACACAATTATGATAGCAACTGGGGGAGTCATAACAGGACTGGCCGCCTTAAAAAGGCAAGACTCTGCCAGATCCCAGCATCATCTCAATCTCACGACATCACCAGCTGCTGAAGAAAAAAAACCAGTCAAGCGCCGCCCAAGGGCAGATGTAGTTGTGGTTCGGGGGAAAATCCGACTTTATTCCCCGTCAGGATTCTTCCTCGTTCTGGGTGTGCTCATTTCATTCCTGGGAATTGCTATGGCCATCCTTGGATACTGGCCCCAAAAGGCCCCTTTTCTTGAGCCTGAAGGCAGCTTGGCACTAAATGATACCCATGTCATAGGAAAAGATGATGGGATTATAATTCGTTTCTTCGAACAGCATCTACATTCTGATAAAATGAAAATGCTGGGTCCTTTCACTATGGGGATTGGAATCTTTATTTTTATTTGTGCAAATGCCATGCTCCATGAGAATCGTGACAAGGAAACCAAGATCATACACATGAGAGACATCTATTCCACGGTCATTGACATACATACTCTGAGGATCAGTGAACAGAAGCAGCTGAATGGTGCCTACACAGGCCTGGCGGCAGAGAATGAAGTCAAGCACAATGTTAGCTCTTGTGCCTCACACCTGGCTGCAAATACAATCGCACCTTTCTCGGGCTTTGCAAGCAGCTTTCGAGTGGACAGCAGTGCTGAGGAGGATGAAGCTGCTGTGAGTGACAGCAAAAATGCCACTAGCCTTCTACCACCTTTGCTGACTGAGCGCTCTGGTTCAATATTTGGCCTTTACCCCCATTCTGGAAAGACAAAGGATGATAGGAGTGGAAGCTCTCTCAGATGTGAAACAAAGTCGATTGTATCATCGTCCATTAATGCTTTTACATTGCCTGTAATTAAACTAAACAACTGTGTTATTGATGAACCCAGCATAGACAATATCACTGAGGATTCTGCAAGTACTAGAGACAGGCCTAGAAATCTGTCGATGGACTCTTTAGCTGTACCGTTCACTGATACCAATGAAAGCTACAAACCTGCCAGTGCTTTGATACCGAGAAGCAATTTATATGGAGACTCTTCATCCAGTCAGTTCCAATCTTCTATGACTCTTGGACCCAGCACCAGAAAGCTGCTCTCACCTGGTGCAGCCAGAAAACAGTTTGGGTCCAACACTTCGTTGCATCTTTTGTCTGCCCATTCAAAATCTCTAGACTTAGATCGGGGCCCCTCTACTCTCACTGTCCAAGCTGAACAAAGGAAACATCCAAGTTGGCCAAGACTAGACCGGAGCAACAGTAAAGGTTACATGAAACTAGAAAACAAAGAAGATCCCATGGACAGGCTCCTTGTGCCATCAGCCACAATCAGGAAGGACTTTACTAATAAAGAAAAGCTCCTTATGATTTCCAGATCGCATAATAATCTGAGTTTTGAACACGATGAGTTTCTGAGTAATAATCTAAAGCGGGGAACATCTGAGACAAGGTTTTGACCAGTGAGGTGACCTCCAATTCATGCACTTGCCAGTATTTTATTTTGAAACATTTTGACACATTTTTGTTTGGTTTTTGTTGCCAGTGCAGACCTGGTTTCACCAAATATTTCTGTCGGATTGAGATGGCCTTGTGTAACCAAAGGCTATTTTTCATCTTTGCAATGCCAATTGTTTAATGTCAAGCAGCTTGTTCATCAAGATACTGGCATATTGCCGATTGGATAGTGTTTGTGCCAGGTGGTAATTGGGTGGTAGATTGAAAATTGATGTCTTCTTAATTTACAACTGCAATACTGTACATTATCCTGACTCAGCATATTGGGTGCCTCAGATCCTATTTCCTCCCGGTCATCGCTCTTTTGTTTCTATATAAGCATGCTATCTTTCATTGTTACGAGTCAACACCAAGAGCTGACTGAATGAATGTCAATGTTTAGATGCATAAATAATGGCAACATTTTAACAATGGTGCTTTTTAGGAATGGATCCAAGGTTTGGGCCAAATTAAGGTTAGGGTTAGGATCCAGAGAGCTACTCAAGGTGCATGCAGTAGAAATTTTGGCTCGTTTCCCTTTTAACAGGCAGGTACCTTAACGAAAGCACTGTGTTCCAAGCTGTTGTCAGCTTGCAGAGAGATTTGTCTTGTGGTCAGAGGGCTACTCTTTGAGCAGCCCGAGTCCAAATCTAGCTTGGAACCAGTTGCATAGTTCTTTGCATTCAGGCCATAAATTAGAGAAAGGGCATAACCCAGAAGATAATTTCTGCTGCTGCAGAGGAGTTGAAATGAATAATGAAGGTCCCTTTCATTTCAGCAGGGCTTGGTTAAAGGAAATTCCTAGCTGATTGTACCCATTTTCTTTTTATATATGATAATAAGCTAAAAATAAATTGGTTAATATTTAGTAAAGCTGTTACCTTATTGGGCAGGATTTGGGAGGCAGTGAGCATCTGTCTAGTGAAACTCATTTTTGAGAACTTGTCAGATCAAGCTAATACAAGTGTCATGTCTGAAATTAATAATGCCGTAACAGGGTGATAGAATAACCTAGAGACCCTAGGACTGAATTTCCCAGATTAGGGTCCCCAGAAGATGGACTGCCTTTTCCATCATCTCTGACTGTTCATCATGCTGGGGCGGGGGATGATGGGAATGATCCTGCAACAACTGTGGAGACACATGCTTGTGATCCACTGGTCTTCGGAAAATAAGACGGTTGGCTGATGATTAAAGCACAGTGCTAACCAACAAAAAATGACCTTACTGAAATTATGTTTATTTATAATTCACTAAGGGTTGATAAAGAAGTAAGAAATAAAATGGAATGTGATTTATACAATTCTACCTGGCAAGAGTGTGATGACATTGAAGTCAAATAGGACATTCAACAGTGCGATAATATACATGTCTTCTCTGAAGTAAGTCCCATTGAGTTCAATGGTGATTACTCCCAGGCAAGTGTGTATCGGACTGCAGCGTAAATAATTGATGTGTGGAGAATGTATTCTGCTGTACAACATAATGTTGTCTGGTTGTAATGTGAACTGAAATACAAACACTGCAATTTATCAATCATGCCAAACTTAAATATGAAACTCCTGTTGACCACATTTCCAGTAAGCGTAACATCACTTAATTGCAGTGACGCACAACATTGTGCACTGCCGCAAAGATGGTCCCCACTAGCTGAAAGTTACTTTTAAAGCAGCTAGTCCTGTGAATGGGTTTAACCAGCACACATCCTGATGTTGCAGCAAGGGAAACAGATGTGGTCTTGCTGACTAGTCACATCGTAGTCCAGTTCGCCCTTGTGGTTGGCCAATAGGATCACAGTGTTAATTGGTCATTTCAGCAGATGTTTCGTACTTTCACTTAACCTCAATAACTCAGGAATTATTTTAATAGCTTCTCCCAAAACAATCAGTAATGTCAAAATGTTGTACTTCAGTCGACTGTGATAGACAAAAGATAGATTTTTTTATCTACTATTGTCCAGCTCCATATTCTAACAATGCAACGTTTCAGTGACAAAAAGCATTATACTTGCCCAGTGACTTGAGGCATAGTGTTAACTTGTTAGGATTTCAAGCCTATATATTGTAACAGAGTTGGCTAAATATTTTGCTATGAAGCTTTTAATAACTTTCTGGTCAGTGTTCTTAATACGTTTGCTATTTTTTTAAATAAAAAACTAATGTATAACTATGTTGGTTTGGTAAAGCTGCATTTTTAGATTTTAATAATTCTGATAATATAATGTTTTTTGTGGGCTTATGCTTTTTTAATGGTTCTTCTTAATTTTAATGGTTCTTCTTAATTAAATTGCAACATTTATTCCCAAAGTTAATTAAAGGGTTAAGGTTAGGGTTAGGCAGTTGTCAGGATGTGGACCTCTCTGGTGGCCAGAACCAGAACAACCACCATCTTATTTGCAGGATCAGTCCCAAGTCCTTCTGGAGGTCTCAGTGTCTCGATGGGCACCAGCTGGGAGCTCTGGGGAAAACGCTATATAAGAGCAAGCTCTTCCCTCCAGACCTGGCCTCTGCAGTGCAGGTTTTCCTGTGGCTCTTGGCCATGTCTCCTGCCTTGTCATGCTGCCTCAGCAACACAGGGCCTCCACTTTGCTGGATCATTCCTGCTCCTGGTTCCTGCCTATCCATGTTGCCTTGCTGCTGTGCCCACCTCTTGCCTGACCTACATCCTCCCTTGCTCATGCATCCTGCCTCGCCATGTTGCCTCAGTAACTCAGGGCTTCCTGCAAGCTGTGGTCCAGCTCCTATATCTTCTTAACCCTTGCTGCATCTGGTTCCTGTTGTCTCATGGAATCATGCTGTTTATCCTGCTGTGCTGTGTCCCCCATCCTGTTATCTTGTCCAAGACACCTACACCTCTGTTTGTCCTCCTGGTTCTCAATATGTGGCTTGCTCCTGACCGCATCCTTGTTCTGCCCCCATGCATTCTTCTGGTTCCTGACCTCAGCCTGTACCATGACCATGACTTGGTCTTGCCATTAAATCCTTGCCATTAAACTTTGAGCTCTGTCTTTCCTGAAGTTCTGTTGCCCCGCTCCTGGTGTCGCCATTTTCTTGTCTCAGGCAGCCCATCTCCCAGCCACAGACCCTGAGAGCAGCCCTACATTACCATTCTCCCTCCCCACACTCCACCTCTCCGTAGCATAATGTTCTAATACGAAAGGATGGAAGTGTTTTGCTTCTTGCCCATATCAATGGCAGCTGCTGGTAGGAGACGGAAAAATGGCTAAGTTCAACCAAAGCCTACAGAAGGGGAGGGAGAAAAAAACGAAGGCACCGATTTTGACAAGAATTCGTTGTTACATGTAGTTCTGCCCTAAGACACTCAGATATTTGTAGTATGAGTTTTAATAAGCCTTTGAAATAGGGTTCTGTTTTCTTTTTTTAAAATAAATACCGATATTAAGAGCATCACTTTTGAATACTTGCTGATATGTCCATTTCAATTAGTATTACTGCTTGTGTAAGCCTTGAGTTTGTGCCAAGATAGTGGATAACATTACATTCAGTGATGTACCTAGAAATGGAGCTTGTTCCAAGGAGTCCCCCAAATGACCACTTGGAGAGTGACAGGTGAAAAGATCGACAGAAGCAAATTCATTTTTATTCTTGAAGTCATAAAGCCAAGAAATAGTAGCATTGGAAGGGGCCAGAGGGCCATCAAGTCCAAGTTAAACCGTTCCTTTCAGATGACATCCAGTTGAACCTTAAATTACTCTAGTGTGGGAGAGCCCACAACCTCCCTAGGTCGCTGGTTCCACTGTCATACTGCTCAAACAGGAATTTTTTCCTGATATCTAATCAGAAACTGGTTTCCTGTCACTTAAGTCCATTATTCCATAGTGGATGTTGCCTGAAGCTAAAGTCAAGATAGATTATGCTCACAGCATTCTCACAATCCATCGGGGAGGTTACTCAATCAAAAAATGAAATCAGATTAGTCTGGCAAAATTGTTCTTGAGAAATTCATGTTGGCTTCTAGTGATCACTGCTCTGTTTTCAAGGTGTTTGCAGACTGACTGCTTTATAATCCACTGTATAATTTTCCCAGGGATTGATGTTAGATTGACTGTCTGTAATTCCCAGATTCTTCATTCTTGAAGGTAGGCACAGCATTTGCCCTTCTGCAGTCATCTGGCTCTTCCCTGTCCTCCATGATTTCTCAAAGATAACAGAGAGTGGTTCTGAGAGTTCTTCTGCCAGCTTCTTTATGAGTCTAGCATGGAGTTCATCAGGCCCTGGAAATTTGAACTCATTCAACCCAATTAAATGTTCCTTGACCATTTGCCTCAATCTCGAGCTGCCATCTTGCTCCTTCAGCTTGAAGTTCCCCCTTCATTATGAAGGTCATAGCTCTTTCTTTTGGGAGAAGACTGAGCCAAAATAGGAACTGAGCACTTCTCTTTTCATCTCTCCATCCACACTTCCAGTTGAACTTCCATTTCCTTCCTTGGTCTTTTACTTTGAACATATCTGAAGAAGGTATTTTTGTTGCTTTTAGCATCCTTCCTAGCCTCAGTTCATTCCTAGCTTTAGCTTCCTACCACCATCCCTGCAATCCTGTGCTACCTGTATTCTTTTGTAGCCTGGCCTTCCTTTCATTTCCTGTACATATCCTTTTTAAAGAGATGGGCTTTTTCTGTGTCTTTTACCGGTTTTCCTTTTTTTGAATTGTTTGTGATTTTGCCTTTAGAATTTCCTTTTTAAAAAATTCCCTCCCATCATGTACTTCCTTTCTCATCAGAGTGACTTGTCATGGGACTTATCATTGTTTTGAGTGTATTAAAATTGACTTTCTTAAAATCCAGAATACATGTTCAGCTATATTTGGCTTTTGCTTCCTTCATTATTAATAATTCAAGTAGGGCATGGGTTCATTTCCCCCTCAGTTTCTGTAGCTGCCACATTGTCCACTAGGTCTCCCCTGTTGCTTAGAGTCAAGTAAGGAATAGCTGTTCTTCTTGTTCCTTCCTTTCTCCACTTGCTGTTGGAGGAAGTTATTAGCAACACATGTGAGGATTCTCGTGGAGGGGCTGTTTGGCAGATTTTCTCTCCCAACAGATATCAGTGAAATTGAAGTCCCCTATAACTGTGTCATTATGCCTCTAGTGTCTTCTAGTTCTTCTGCAGCTAATGGTCATCCTTTTCCAGAGAGTCTCCTCCTAATTTTCCCTTCTCTCGGGATTCTTCTCTTCTGCATCAGCTTGCTGTTGTACTTCTAGCTCCTGTGCTGCTCTTAGCTGTTGCAGTTCCACCACTCAGTCTAAAAACTTTTTATCTTTTATTACCTTGCTGCTCTAGTGCTCTCACCTTTTCTTCTAACAGGGTTACTAGCTTGCATGTGTAGGCCATGTTGAACTCAGACCAGAAAACATAGCACAGGCATTACAGGTTACCATCTTTTTTATTATTGGTCCATTCTTTCTGCTACCTTTTTGATTCTCATTTGCTGGGTTATGAAACAACCAGTGCTTCCTCCTGCCTCCTCTGAAGTCATGATTTAAGTGAATTTAAAATACAAAACTGCACCTGCTCAGATTGCTTTTTAAATCAGGGTCAGCAAGCAATTTTGCTGTAATTGTTGTAACATATTGAGAATAGAGAAGCAGCTGTAAAGCACGATGATTTAGAGAGATGCAACCCATGTGTTCTACAACTGAATTAACCCTGAAGTGGGCCTCCATAACACTGTTAAGTGCAGGTTCTAGTTGCACAGCTCAAACTTCCATCTACCTACTCGGGAGTAAATCCAAATGAATTCCTGTGTAATGTTGTACATGATTGCAGCTCTAGATGACACCCACATATAGCAGGATATGATCCTTAAAATGACTTCAACATCATCCCTATGCATCTTGGGAGTCTGTCAGTTCAATTATTTAATATACCTCAATATTAACAAAATCTATCTGGAAATGTACTTTGTTTCACAACAAAATTTTTGCAGTAGAAGCAGGAAAGTTCAATAATGACAAGCCTTAGAGTTGGGATTTATGTTTCAATTGATGCACAATCAAAATTCTTTCATCAGTAGGAGAGACTGCTGAGTATGACCGATGGCTTTTCAACCCAATGCACCCTTATCTTCAGCTGTGATACTATTTTAATTGAGCCTTTGAAGAGACAACTAACAAAATTATAATACATGAAAATCATGTTAGCCCATGGAAGCAATATACAGATCCTAACTCTAATCAATATTATTAGGACTAATAATAAAATTACATGGGTAAAAATCAGCATACTAAAAGTGGAAAAGAAAGAAGCAGAATTTCCATAATAAAAACTGTTCAGAAATGTCACCCTGCCCCCCATGATGCCTATTAAAAACTCGTATTTTACCATTCCCAGATGTAAAACTACAAGAATGCTTATTTTAGTACCAGTCCCAGTAGCTTAGAAGCATAGAATGATACCAAGGGGAATACACAGCAGGGAACAGCCAAGAATTGGGAATAAACCAGAACATTTACAGCTAGAAAATACACATATTTTCCACTTGAAACTATGAACTGGAGCAAAGTGCTATGAAAGATATAGTTCCAGGCTCTACTAATCCAATAAAATAACAAATTTTTGTATCATTCACTCTGCTGATCAAGAAGTATGTTGGTCAGATGGTTCTTGATAAGGACAAGTTGAGCATTCTTTCCTGCATTTTGCAAAAATAAAGGTTTTGTTACCTTAAGACAGGGGAAGGCAGAAGGCATTTGAATCTACTAGTAGACTGCCAGGAGAGTTGTAGTAAATTGGCAAAGATTTCTGACTGTTGAACTGTTGAACAAGATTTCTGACTCTGTTGAACTCTGTTGTTTAATTCCACCTTGAATTAAATCATACACCTTAAATGGAGTACATTTGGAATAACTAGGAGTGAGCATTTGTGTAGTAGAACTGAGCTCTATTCAGTCTAGAACTTAAATTCTGGGACTCAACATGCATAAATGCTAAATAGCTATCTTCAGCATCATGCCTTTGATTAGTTAATCTCATAGTTCTAATGTAAAATAAATGAGATCCTAGGAAAAATCTATCCTCTGCTTTCTAAGGGTAACCCTGACCTTATCCTTTAGCATACTGCTTGTAATCTAACTCCTGGTTTGTATTTTGATAATTCAGCTTTCAACTTCAAACTGTTGCATAGCATCACTTTTAACAAACTTATTTAAGGAGCCTAGCCTTTTTTAGGCTAGCTAAACTTATTTTGTTGAAGATGACCTTTCATGGGCAACTAATACTGACTTCAATTATTAGAATGGAACTGGAGTGTCAAGTTCAAGGAATCAGGTAATAAGGTTTATTTCCAATCTTTGGAAACAGCAATACTATATTAAGATGGTGCAGTAGATCACAGCCTCATTTTCTATCAATACCAAATTTATTTTTCCAAGGTGTGAGTTTTTTTCTTTTTTCAAATAGAAAGACTAAGACTGCTACCCTTGTGTAACTTAGCATTGTTTCAACTCGCTCTGCCTAAAGAAGTTTCCAAACAGTAAGTTCCAAAAGCTCACACTGACAGCATTTTGAAGGTTAGCCGGTCCCTTCCTTACAAAATTCTTTGTAGATCCAATATTCCTAGCAGCAGACCGAGCATGCATCTCTCCATTCAAAATGTGAATTCTACAGAGCTGAGGTTCGGATCCTGAATGACCCTCCATGGACTAAAGGAGCACCTTCTGCTTGGAGAAGAGCCTTAGAGTCTTAGATGCTTAGATGCTTCTGCTGGCAGAAATAAAGGATGAGATTTCCACTCTATGCTTCTGCCAAACAGCTCTGGAGCTGTGGATGGGCAAACTTTTGGCTTCTGAGGGCCAAAAGGGCAATGTTGGTGGGTCAAGAACTATGTACGTAATCGCAAACACCCACGACATGCACATGCACACCTACTTGTCACACACATGTGCTCTTCCCTCCATCCATTTCAGCATGCAGGGATGGGGAGATTCTACCTTCCCTCTGCACTGAGATCACACCTCCTCCCTAATACTAACCAGCTGGGCAGTGGCAGGAGAGGCTGATGAACTCCTCATATGCACGATTTCCTAACATTTCTCCAGAACGGGCCTGGGAGGCACAGGCACTCTGAGGGCTGCAGGTTGCCCACCCTGGTCCTATGTCATTCTGGTGCATCCCTGAACCTTCTGGACTAAACGCTGTGCATGTGTGCATGCACGCAGCAAGCTGCAGGGACAAGAAGCAATGGTTAGAAATGACCTTTTTTGCCCTTCTGCCGGTGGGAGTTTCCCAGAAGTGTGCTTTCATTGACAGAATCTCAATTCACAAGCTATTAAAAGACAGATCAGCACCAGCACTGAATACTGGAATGATTTTGCAACTCCAATGTTAAATTATCATATTTAGATTCCATAAAGCTTGGCAGAAAATAGAACAGATGATTTAACTCAGAACATTAACAATGGTCCAAAGCAGAATGGTATCACAAACCATAAAGGCTCCTGTCTCCTTTTGTTCAGGCCTGAGTTAAGGAAAGTCACTTTCCTTGACTTAAGCATCAAGGAGAAAATTCTTACATCCCTAAGAGTGCAAAACTTGATAATTACGACAGCGATTCAATTGTCTTTCCTGCGTTCTGCAGGTTACGTGTTAAATATTTGACTTTATTCTGTTTTAAATGGCTTGACTTTTAATGGCAGTGAGCATCCTATTAATTTTTCTAGTACAAGCAATGGTGATAGAACCAACTGATTTACAGAACATTAATTATTTTGGTATGTCTCTAACCTTTCTCATTTCTTTTTTTAAAAAGAGCTTCTAATCCTTAGACTGCCCTCTCCAATAGATGGCCTTCTTAAACTAATCCCTTTCTTTCCGTCCAGATCTTTGGACATTTGAAGAGGGGTTTTTTGGGGGGAGGGGGGGCAGGGAAATGGATGGGAAAGGCAAATAATGTAATGAATTCAAAATAGCAAAATACAATTATTTTGTTTCTCAGTGAGATTGTATAGTAAGTCTGAGGTGTAACCTTCCAGACTACATGTGGCTGTTCATATTTCTCCATACAAGAATGAATGGAGATCATTTCTACATAGCAAACTAGATGCCAGCAGATGGGCTCTATAACCCATGTGTTCTTCTAGCCATGTGTATGAAGTGGTGCATTTTTGCATGACGTACCTTCATTAAGGGCGTTTTGAGCATTAAGCCATCTAACATGAGGGGACCCAAACACCCACACAAATTCTCTAGCAGAGAAATTTATTAAACATTCTCAAGGATTTGAAATGCACACTCATTAATCAGTCCATTGCTGTATTTTAAACTGCCGAGTAACCAAGTTCCTCTGACCAGTGTACAATACACTGAAAACAGAAAATGCACACATTAAAACAAAAAATCAGCACAGCATAAGACCAGCATCAAGGAATAAAACCAGGTCAGTGGGTGAAAACAGCATCTGCAGAAGGCATTACATCAGGGAAGGTGTGGAGCGTTCATTGCAACAAGCAGCGCACTCAGGAGATGGGGACAGAGCTGGCTTGTGGAAAAATGGCTTGCTTCTCTCAGAGGCTGCACCAAAGGCTGCGGTATGTGAACCAGGCTGCGGGCAAGAGAGCCCAGACTGGTCCGAGTTGGGCTTTTAGGTCCTAGTAAGTTGGGATAAACAGAACAGCAACACTAACAGCATCAGGAAAGGAAAGGAAAGAAAGTTTGGGGTGAGCTTGTAAGAGTGGGGAAGAGAGACATTTAGGAACAGTTTGTCCAGGCAAGGGTTGGTATGATTGGGCCAGGAAACAAAAGTGAATGGTGGGACAAGGTTAGTGAGGCCTGAAATACACACACTCATTTCTGGTACTTTGTGCTCTCTCTAGGGTCTTCTTCAAAATCCTTATTATTATTTGAAACCTAGCTTAGCTTGTATATCCAATTTTCTCGAAGAGATCTGTTCAATTGCAGGTAGCATAAGGAGGAGGAAAAGTGAGGCCCAAGTATGTGGCCTGACCATGATCCTTCCTGTCAGTGTCCAGGGCACAAGCAGCTGACTGACCAACATGGGCAGCAGGGTCTGGGTAATTAGGTTAAAGTCCAAACAACAATCCTAACCAAATCCCAAGCAACCAGCCCAAGTCAGTACCAGGAGTATACAAAAGAGCCGTGCAAGTCCTGTCCAGAGGGCTAAAGCATAGTCTAGCAGGCCAGAGATGGAACACAAGGGAAAGTGCAGAGCCGGAGCCAGGAATGCAGGCAGCAAGGAGCACCATAGCAAGTCAGGAGACCATAGCTGACAAGGCAGCTTCTGGAGGGAAGAGCCAGTTCTTATGTAGCACGTCCCCCAGGGCTCCCAGGTGGTGCTCATGAGGATCCCAGCAGCTGCAGTAGATTGAGGGAGCAATCCTGCGACCACCAGGGCTGCGATTCTTGTGCTTGGACAGCAGATGGAGCCCTGAAGCTGCCTCAGATCCTGGCGCTTCCCTCCAAAGGACCAGAGGAAGGCTGCACTTATATGGCTTGGATTCTAACACTGTACAAAATTAAAGGTTCAGGGTCTACACTTGGTTAATGAAGCCTTCTGCAAAAGTAGTTCAAAAAGATACCTCATCTTGAGTTCAAATAACACATTCCATAAGCTCAACAGTGAGGCCCATTGACACTCCCACATCCAACTCAGCAAAGGGGAGAAATTGGTCTGTTGAAAATGGATCTCTGCTTATGATGAGAGAAGAACCTGAGCAGGCAGACCTGCTTAGGTTTAAGTAGCATGGTCCCAGTATCCTATCTTGGAGCTTTAATACCATTTAAACACATTTCAAAAGAACAAAAATGTGTTTTTCCTTATATTACAGAAATACAAAGAGCCTACAGAATGATTCCCTGGTGTTGCAATAGCTATTCCAAGCTAAACAAAATGAAATTGAAGTAACTAATTACTAGCATCATCAAATATATAAAAAGGGCAATTTGTGTTCTTACTTCTGGGCATGGATTTGATCACACTCAGGGGGGCACTTCGTGGTTGGCACATGCATACTTAATTCCACCCCCTGTTGCTTGTCTTAAGACTATTGAATAGTGCCAGTTTTTCTTAGCTTTTGCTAGATCTGACCTTGCATATATATCCAGCAGGGCTAGGCAAGATTATGTTTCCCTCTCTTTTCCCACCCTTGGTTTGGTCGTCTGTACTGCAGTTCTGTGCCGCCCAACAAACACTTTCTGGGTGGTTTGCAACAATTAAAACCATAAATACAATGTAAGATACAATATAGAAGTCTGAGCTTTTAAAACCATAATATAAAGTTAAGAAAGCAACAAACAAACCTAGCATCAAGGCAAAGATTAAATAAATCAGCAGAGATGGAAGGACCAACATGCCTGGGGAAATAAGGACTTCATCAGGTGCTCCAAAGAGTGGAATGTAGGCGCTGGGCGAGGCTTTCTCCGCATCGGGCAACCAAAAGGACTTCTTCTTGGTAGCCACCTACCTCACTTTCCTTGGTGGAGTTTCTTATATGGGTGGAGACAGTCCTAGTAACCTGGCCCCAAGCTAGTTCGGGTTTGAATCGGGCCGGAAATAGACTGGCAGCTACTGCAGACAGAGAAATCATGGCATAATACAATCATGTTGTCCAGTCCCCACTAACAAACTCTCTGCCTCATTTAGGAGCAGCTGAATATTTTTGTAGCAGGTCCATGTGTAGCAAGGCACAGGAATTCATATGAGGTTGTACCAGATCATGGATAACTTTAGCTGGGCTGTTTGTCCACCTGTGACAATACTGGATACAAGAGCATCCCCAAACTATGATCCTGGTCTTTTATGGGGGGAGTGCAACCCCTCCAGAACAGATTGAACATAACTGAGTAGATGAACCATGTGATCTTGTCTGGACTAAGTCTCAGTTTATTGTCCGTCATCCAGTCAAGCACTGATTCAGAACAGCCACTGCCTTACTTGGATTTGATGAAAAGAAGCAATTGGGCTAGAGGTCATCTGCACATTAGCCCACAACTCCAGAGTACATCTCTAGCAGGTTCATGTAGATGTTGAACAACATGGGGGAGTAGAAAAGCACCCTGTGAAACCCCGTAGCATAGCTGCTAATGCACAGAGCCATAATCCCTCCTCACCACCTTCTAGAATCAGCCATGATAGTAGAAGTGAAATCACTGCAACACATAGAAACAGAGTGACTCATAAGCGACCTCCTGAGCTATCTAGTCTGACCCCAGCTCCAGCTGGCTCCATTCATGACATGCCTACCATGTGCATGTCCAGCCTATCCTTGAACATCCTCACTGATGGGGCTTCAACCACCTCCCATGGAAGCCCATATCCGAAATTGAGGTCCCAAATGTCAGGAAGTGCTTCCTTGGCATCCTTGGTTGAACCTTGGTTCCCCGAGTTTTGCTGCCTTGGAATATGCTCCCCTCCTCTGCAGGAAAAACAGGTCTTAACCCCCCTCTGTGTGGCGCCCCGTCATGTAGCTGTATGCTTCCAACAGATCCCCTCGGAGTCTCCTCCAGGCTGAAAAGACCCAGTTCTTCTTTGTGGCCTCTGTGCATCACACACATGGGTTCTGCGCCTGCGCAGTGCCTCTGGCCGGAAGATTAACAGCTAACGGATTTTGGCGGTAACACTCCGCTCCCCCCCACTCCTTAGTATAAAAGGGAGTGGAGTGTCCGCCATTTTCCAGTCTTTGCGACCGCCGTTCACTGTGCCTCGTGCCGCTTCGCTCTCGCTTAGATTCTACTTACCTTGTTCGTTGTATAATCCTTGTTCCTTATCCAAGTTCTATTCCCTTGTTTTCCTCTCACGGTTGTTTATTCACTTATTGTTCTTTCTCGTTATTATCACTCTTTTCTCTAGTTTCTAAAAAAAAAACAAAAAACAAAAATATTACTTTCCCGCTTTACTATCTCCCTTTCTTCTTATTTCTACGGTGGCGCAGCGGGCGGCGTTCCGCAAATGTGGGCAGTGCAGCTCTAAAATGCCCACTGCAGACCTGCATGATCTGTGCCTTCTGTGTCTGGGGGAGGAGCACAGAACCGATAAGTGCCGCCATTGCTTGGCCTTTTCCAAGCAAGCGCGAAAGAACTGGGAGAATCGCTTCTGCAAGCTATTGTGGGACCAGGCCCTTCTCCAATCTGATCGGCTAGTGGCAAAGCCTGTACCTTTGGCTCCTCCCGAAGGCCGTTCAACTACCGCCGATCCTCCGCAGCGTACCGCCTCTTCCTCTGCTGCTCCGCCTTCGCGCCCCTCCAGCGAGGCAGCCTTAAACATGGCCGACCAGCTAGATCCTATGCCAAAAAAGCATAAGGAAAAGCGTAAACACAGCGATTCTGGCAAGGAACCGCTGCATAAGAAGGCTAGAAAGGAGAAGACTGGGAAAGCGGAGAAAAAATCAAAGAACCCCGAGCACGGAAAACACCGCCACTCGGGTTCGGCGGCATCCTCGGTACCGACCTCATTCACAGTACCGACCCCCTCGGTACCGACCATTCAGGCGGCCATGAGGGTCACTCCGCCAGGCTCGCCTCGCTGGCCAGCTCCCGAGCCTCCTCAGGATCCCCATCGTGGCTCGATTTCGGATGGGGAGATAAGGGATTCCCCCCAGAGGGTTCGATCCCCGACTCCAATGCCACCCGCTCCAACACATGCGGAGATGGCCCCCTCTCCGAGAAGCCGGAGGAGTCAATCATCGGAGCCGAGATCGGACGACTGGTACCATGTCCGGTACTCCTCTGCTCCCCAACGCAGAGAATGCCAGTCCATGGCATATTATCCTGCTCCGAGGAGCCATCCTTCACCACCGACAGCCGGGGGCCATCTCCATCCTACTCCTGTAGATGCCCCGCGGGCTCCATCCCGAGAGCGAGACAGGTCGGAATCACCAGCGGATTCGTCCTCCAGTATACCACCTTATTGGATGGACTCAGATGATTCCGAAGCCGATTCGACCTCGCCGGATGCGGCAGTCACCTCCCAGGGGCCGGCGTCACCTGATGAACCACATGTTTCCTTCGGGGAATTGATGGCCAGGTTGGTGAAGTCTCTTGAAATCGAGGCCCACCAAAAGCCCGGTCCTAGTACCGACCGATTTTACGATGTGGTCAGGGGCAAGCAATCCACCTTTATTGCGCTGCCGTTTATTACAACCCTGAAGCAGGCGATGACCCAACCCTGGGACTTTCCAGCACAACCACAACCCACTTCTCGTAAATACGAGTCAATGTATAGGGTTCGTGAAGGAGACATCCCATTCTTGCTCCGACACCCCAGACCGAATTCAATGGTTGTGGAATCGTCCCAGGGGAGGGAAGCTTGCGGCCATACATCGCCCCGAGACAAGGAAGGCAGGAAGGTGGATTCACTTGCGCGCAGGGTGTATACGGCAGCCGGCCTCGGGTTGCACATTTCCAACTATGAAGCAACCCTGGCGAGATACCAATATTTTTTGATGCAAAGATTTGACGGTATCATAGCCACTTTTCCCAACCACCAGGGTGATCTGGCGCACACGTTCATCAAAGAGGCCATGCAGGTGGCGGTGCAGCAACTTTCCACTGCCCGTCACCATGTCGATACCAACTCCTGCTCGCTCCTGGGTGCCATTTCTCTCCGGAGGCACGTGTGGTTACGGAACTGTAACTTTCCGGACGAGACCAAGAGAAGAATTGAAGAGATGCCGTTCGACGGGTCCGGCCTCTTCCACTCTAGAACTGACAGCAAGCTGAAAAAGCTCCACGAATCCCGAATGACGGCCTGTCGAATGGAGTTTCCATCTCAACCACAACGTAAGTGGTCATGGTCCCGTCCTCCGTACCGCCAATACCAACCTCGGCAGCAACAGCCAATCCAGCGCCAGCAGCGCCCCCGACGGCAGACGTCCCAGCGTTTCCAACAAGGACGCCGGCGCTTCGACGCAGACCGACGACAACGCTGATGGGGCGAGCGGACCTCTCTCCTACTCCCACCTACACCCTTTCCCCTCTCATTTGGGGACCGATGGAAAAGTCGGTTCCCCATTTGGGAGACCATTATATCTGACAAATGGGTGTTATCTATCATAGAGCACAGATATGGAATCGAATTCGACGTTATTCCATCATCGAGCCCTGTCCGGTTTACAACAGGATCACCGGTGTTGATTGACAAGATCCATCAACTCCTGGGGAAGGGAGAGATTCGTTGTTTATCGCCTTCAGAAGGGCTCCACGGATTGTATTCCAAATACTTTACCGTTCCGAAGAGGGACGGGGATCTCCGACCAATTTTGGACTTGAGAGCTCTAAACAAGTTCATAACACCAAGGAAATTTCGGATGACCACACTTCAAAGTATTCTCCCGTTGCTCCGAAGAGGAGACTGGTTTGCGTCGCTTGATTTGAAAGACGCCTATTTTCATATTTCAATTCACCCGCGGCATAGGCGTTTCCTTAGATTTGCGGTAGCACCCAAGATCTACGAATTCAATGTGCTACCATTTGGACTGGCTACAGCACCGAGAGTCTTTACAAAATGCATGGCTCCTGTCTGCGCACACCTCCGTCTGCAGGGTATCCAAGTTTACCCATACCTCAACGATTGGCTGTTGGTCTCCGAGTCTAAGGAGGGACTTATGGAGGACATTCATACCTCATGTACTCTGCTACGAGACCTTGGACTTTGTATTAATCAACGGAAATCTTCTCTTGTTCCTGCACAGACAATTGACTTCATCGGTGCACGCCTCGATTCCATAAAACAAAGAGCCTTCCTACCTGCCATCAGACAACGGACCATATTTCGTCACATCGATCGAATTCGCCGAAAGAGCAGCATCCCAGCACGGACTATCCAAACCCTCCTGGGACACATGGCGGCCGCCATAGCTGTAGTTCCTCACACCAAGCTCTGGATGCGCCCTCTGCAACTTTTTTTCAACAGAGCTTTTCGTCCCCAAAGGGACCCGCCTACCATGAGGATCCGACTTCCGGGATCCGTGCTACAATCCCTGCTGTGGTGGATAAATCCTGCCCACCTCAACACCGGTGTCCCGTTTCGACCTCGGTACCCTACAATGACCATCGGTACCGACGCATCTCTGTTGGGATGGGGAGCTGTATGCTCTACGATACGCACCCAAGGACTTTGGAACCAGAGCGAATCCAGGAACCACATCAACTTCCTCGAGTTGCTGGCTGTCTTCAAAGCCCTACAGGCGTTCGAGGACCTTATTTTACACCAAGCTGTCCAAATTACCACAGACAACGTGGCGACAGTATTTTATATCAACAAACAGGGAGGCACCAGATCCATCAAGTTAGCCCGGTTAGCCATTCGGATCTGGGATTGGTGCATCCCACGAGATATTACGCTGGTAGCGGTCCATCTAGCAGGAACGGACAATGTGGAGGCGAATCTTTTAAGCAGACAGATGTCTCATTCACACGAATGGGAATTGGACAGTCGGATTTGAGACAGACTCTTCTGCCACTGGGGCCCTCCGGACATAGATCTCTTCGCCACCCATTCGAACAGGGTATGCGTCACTTATTGTTCCAGGGCAGGAATGGGACAGGGATCTTCCGGGGACGCCTTCATGATCCTGTGGACGGGCATGAACTTTTACGCGTTTCCACCGATTCCCCTGATTATGCGAGTATTGGCAAAGATTATACACAAAGGAGCCACGGGACTGCTAATTACCCCTTGGTGGCCTCGCCAACCTTGGTTTCCTACGCTTCTGCGGGTGTCTCAGGGGGAGTTTCTTCAGCTTCCTCATCTCCCCTCCCTCATCACTCAGGAGGGAGGTACAGTCCGACACCCAGATATACAGTCAATGAAACTTACCGCCTGGTGGATTCAGTAACCGAGTCCGAGCCACCGGTACCGATACACCCCTCGAATGCGACCGAGCCTGTTCCCATCGCCTCTGCCTCACAACCACTGCATCCGGATCTCCAGTATATTATCGATTCTGCTCTACGACCCTCCACCAGGAAATCATATGCCGCTAAATGGCGTAGATTCTCCAGTTTCGCTGAAGCACGTTCCTTTTCTCCATCCTCGGCTTCGATCGAGCAGATCCTCCAGTTCCTACTCGAATTGCACCGCTCTGGACTTAAACCTTCCTCCATTAAAGTTTATACAGCAGCGGTTTCTTCCTACCGTGGATTGATACAGGGACTCTCCGTTTTTTCTCAACCTCTAATCAAAAGGTTTTTAAAGGGACTCTCTAATCTTCATCCTACGGTCAGACCCTTTATGCCAACATGGAGTCTTTCTGTGGTCTTACAAGCACTCACTCAACCGCCTTTCGAACCAATGGCAAAGGTGGACCTTCGCCTTATTGCATGGAAGACGGCATTCCTTGTTGCTGTCACTTCGGCCCGCAGAGCGTCGGAACTTTGTGCTCTGTGAGTGGACCCTCCTTTCCTCAACTTCCATAAGGAGAAGGTCGTTTTGAGGCTTGACCCGTCTTTCCTCCCGAAAGTTGCTACCTCTTTCCATATGGACCAGGAGATTGTTCTCCCATCCTTCTTTCCGACTCCGTCGAATCCGATAGAGAGGTCTCTCCATATGCTCAATGTCCGGCGCTGCCTTGCCTTTTATCGTTCCAGAACGGAGTCTACTCGACATTCTAATAGACTTTTTGTGAAGTATTCAGAACAAAACCGTGGTTATCCAGTCACCCCCCAACGTTTGTCCAAGTGGATTGTTAACACGATTCAACTATCTTATCAACTTTCAAAGTTGGACTTACCTTCGACTCCGAGAGGCCATTCCACTAGAGCTGTTGCTACTTCTTCAGAATTTGCGTCGGGGGTTCCAACTGAGGACGTTTACAAAGCTGCCACTTGGGCCACACCGTGCACTTTTGCCAGGCACTATAGACTGGATGTCCGGGCCAGACGAGACTGTTCCTTTGGCAGAGCCATCTTATCATCTATTCTCCGGTGATGACAACTCCCTCCTCCTGCTTTGGTAAGCTGGTTATTCTACCCATGTGTGTGACTGCACAGATGGCCACTCGAAGAACAATGGTTACAGGTAAGCAACCTGTCCTTCTTCTTCGTGGCCTCTGTGCAGTCACACAACCCACCCACCAATCCCACGCGGTGTCATGGGTGGTCAGGCCCCTTTTTTGGCCTTCCCCCTTTTTCTCCTAAAAAAAAAAAACAGATACACAATTTTTTTAGGGAGCGAACGTCCGGTCGTCTCAAAGACTGGAAAATGGCGGACACTCCACTCCCTTTTATACTAAGGAGGGGGGGAAGGGGGAGTGGAGTGTTACCGCCAAAATCTGTTAGCTGTTAATCTTCCGGCCAGAGGCACTGCGCAGGCGCAGAACCCATGTGTGTGACTGCACAGATGGCCACTCGAAGAACAATGGTTACAGGTAAGCAACCTGTCCTTCTACAGCTTCTCCATATCCCAACATAGACAAGCTAACCAGAAGGATACCATGGTCAATAGTATTGAAAGAGCATAAGAAGAGCCACAGTGGATTAGGCCAGTGGTCTACCTAGTCTAGTTTCTGTCCACACAGTGGCCACCTAACTGTCCACAGGATTCCTCAAGCACGATGTGAGTTCAACAGTCCTCTCCAACCCAAGTTCCCAGCAATTACTGTATACAGGCACACTGCCTCTGCTCCTTGTGGTGGCCTACAGCCATCAGGACCAGTACCCATGAATAGCCATGAATTTTTTCATTTGCCTTTTAAAGGCCACTAAGTTGGTGCTCATCTCTACATCTCATGAAAGTCCGTTCCAAAGTTTAATAATATGCTGTATGAAGAAATAAGTCCCTTTATCTGTCCTGAATATCTCACTAGCCAGCTTCATGGGATACTTCACACATTATTCTAAGGGTGCTCACAACAAAAATTGAATAACGGGAGTATGAGACTGGTAGTTTAATTTTCAATACCCTTCCTAGTTATGCCTAACATGGAGTTTGCATTTTTCCTAATAGCTGTGCATAATGCCATTTTCATTGAGCTCAGTACCACAACCCCAAGATGCCTTTCTTCAATGTCAGCTCAGATCCCTTCATCTGAAGTTGCGATTTCTTGCCCTGACAAACATGGCTTTACAATTCCTTATATTAAATTGCATTTCCAATTTTGATTACTGTTCTCCCAGTTTGGAGAGACACTTTGGGAATGCCTCACAATCACTTTTGGTGTTAAGTACTCCCATTTATGGGAGTCATTACATTTGACAGCTGTAAAGGTCCATTTTTAGAGTCTGATTTAGAATTGGTTAAAAAGGGGTGGAGGCAGGCAACCCTATTTATCTAAATAGACCCTATTTACCTAAATCATTTTCAGTGCAAATGACTCAGGACTTAACCACAAAATTAACTGTTCAAGTTAGGGAAATCCTTGAAAAACACAGGGCATTATTATTCAAAAGAAGTTACTAAAATAGGAAAGAAAAGAATATAGAATGCTTTTGATACAAGTTGACCCTGAGAGTGAGATATATAATGAAACAATGCCTCATCCTGCAGAGACTTCATTATCATTTTTAGCAGAGAGATAACACTGATATATTGCAACAGAATTATATTCTCACTGCTCATGTCACTTCTTTATCTGAGTGATAAACGGAAGCTGAAGTGATGAATGCCCAGATGTTGCTATGATATGAGAAGAGTTACAGAAGGATACTGTTCTAAGAGGGCATGGCTCAAAGGGCGCAACAGAATCAGCTCCCATTCAACCTCTATTAACAGAAAAGGAGCTTGTTTAGAAGTGAAACCCAATGCAGTGCTCACAAAGAGCTCATTCCCTTGAAGCAAAATTAACTCGAAAGGTCAAAACTACTTTCATGATCCATACTATTTTGTAGATCTGTGTTATTTTGTAGAGATAAAGAATAGATTATAAAGACACATCACTGAGATGTTAATAATATAAAATAGTTCATATGGAGGAGACAATTTTTCATTCAAGTTCTCAAGTATTTTTTAATAACTGGTTAATAATTATATATTATATAACAGATATATATATCTGTTAATATATAATATATTAACCTACCTGCATAGCTGTAACTCAAGCTAGAAGGTTGAGTCACCTTTGCTAAGCTGGCCAAGGTGTAGGCCTGCAGCCAGATGAGTGAACACATGAATGACCATTTTTCTTTTTTCTTTTTTTAATAAGTTTTATTTGAAATTATAATCCTAAAAAACAAAACAAAAAAACTAAAAACAACATCAATCATCAAAAACATTGGGCCTGTTGGGTCAGCCCCCACATCTTTTCCTTCTATTTATGATATCTTAAAAACATATTTAAATCTATATGAAGCCCCATTTCTCTAGCCAATAATAAAAAGAGTCCCAAGTTTGATAGAAGTCAGTATCTTCTTTCTCCTTCAATGATAAAGTCAATCTATCCATTTCTGCACAGTCCAAGATCTTTTTTAAAATCAATTCATCGGTAGGTAGTTCTTCACTTTTCCAGTATTGAGCAAATGCAATCCTCGCCACAGTAATTACATGTAAAATCAGATATATTTCTTGTATACTAATGTCCACAGATACAATGCCTAATAAGAAGACTTCAGGTTTAAAAGCTAAAGGTTTTTGTAACATTTTCTCAAGCCATTTATGTATTTTGATCCAATACTTTTTTGCATTTTCACAGGTCCACCACATATGATAAAAAGTACCCAATTTATGTTTACATTTCCAACATCCATTTGACATATTTGGAAACATCTTAGCTAATCTATTTGGCGACAGATACCATCTATAAAATATTTTATACAAGTTTTCTTTATACCAAGTTGCTAATGTTACCTTAATATTTCTCTCCCATAACTTTTGCCACTTTTCTAATTCAATATTATATCCAAAATTTTGTGCCCACGTTATCATGGTTTCCTTAACCTGTTCATCTTCCATTCTCCAATCAAGTAAGAAATCATATAATCTTTTAATCATTTTCTCATCTGATTTAAGCATCACTTGATCAAACGCTGTTAAATCCTTATAAAAACTCCACACTTTATAGTCTTTAGCATATCTCGATTGCATCTGCACCTTGTGCCACCAAGAGATATTAGATCCCTGTTCTTGTGTTTCTTGATTCAATTTCAATCCTCCATCCTTATTCAAAATATCATCATATCTTATAATCCCTTCAAAATTCAATGCATTTGGATACACAAAAGCTTCCATGGGTGAAAGTCATCTTGGTAATTTATTATACAGTTTTATCTTTAACTTTTCCCCACACTGACATTAATGATTTTCTAATATAATGACTTAAAAAAGAGCCATGTAACTTAGCCTTCTCATACCACATATAAGCTTGCCAGCCCATTTGCAAATCATGCCCTTCAAGATACAAAATTCTCTTATTTCTTAAAGTTATCCATTCTTTTAACCACATTAAAACAGAAGCTTGATAATACAACATCCAATCAGGGAGACCAAAACCGCCATTCTCTTTGGCCTCCTAAAGTATTTTTAATTTAATCCTTGGTTTCTTCTTTCTCCATATAAATCTTGAAATTTGAAAATTTAAATCATCAAAAAAAAATTTATGAATTTTTATGGGGATCATTTGAAATAAAAACAAAAGTTTTGGTAATATATTCATTTTAACTAGTGCTATTCTTGCCAGCAAGGATAATTGCAAATTATGAATCACCATTTTTCATATGACCCTTCTCCCATTTGATTTAGTGGGAGAAACACCTTCCTTCCTCTCTGATCTTCTGAAACGCTCCAGAAAACCCCTCATGAGCTCACCAGGGTAAGAAAGTATTGCAAAAATCTAAAAATTGCAGATTACTCAGGTGAAGTATACAAACATTCCCAATCATTGAATATGAATTAGTGTCCTCTATTCATTTGTTAAAAAAAGGTGTGTGGGGGGGGTCACATTTCTTACATGGACATTTTACTCTTAAAATGCGTGCTTGTGGTATCATAATATTTATTTGGGGAGGGAGACTTAAACTAGCTATAAAGGGACAGACTTTAAATAGAGGCATTTTCTATAGACACCTTATGGATAGTTTTATAGCAGCCACCCTCAACTTGTGCCCCCCATGCATGGAACTATAACTCCCATCATCCCCAGCTAGCATGATCCTGCTAATTGGGAATGTTGGCAGTTGCAGTCCAACATATCTGGGCAACACCAGGTTGGAGAAGGCCACATCGTCAGCCCACTGGACTGTTCTAGAGTTTACTGCCATGCAAATCGAGAGCAGGGAAGCCATCGAATTGCTGCGGCTCTTTTCTGCAGCGACTTCCTCCAGCTCCTTGGATCACAACTGAGCATTTGTACAGCTTTCTGCAACCAAGGCAGCTTCATTGTTCCCTCCATCCTGTGCTAAGAGCACACAGGGGGATGTCTGAGCTATTAATGAGATACAGAATTATTCACGCTCAGCACTTCCTTTCCTAATGACTCAGGACACAAACCAGATAATTAGCTGGGTCATTCAAATAAATGAATAATAATTCCTCTTTTAATGCAGGAGAAAAAGCAGATAACCTTCTACTTGGGATCCAGATTGATCTGTATCCTTTTCCTGCCTTTTCCCTGTGCGCTTGGCCCATCTGTTGCAGAATTACGCCTTTTCGGTTCACAGAGATATAAATCGAGTTCGTTCCTTGAGACCATAATTCTCACCAGGGAAAGTCATTTCTCTGCAAGGCAATTATTAATCAGTGAATTTGCTGTGTGATCATAAGATTTTTAGCATGCTTGGAAGCTTCTTCATATGTTGTCTTAAAATCCCAGTCAGGCAATAAGACAGTAGAGAAATTGTCATCCAGTCAGCACCATAGAAAAAGGGTCTGAGACTCTAGAGCTGAATCTGTAATATGTGAAAAAGGAAATATGGAGCAAAGCATTGATCAGCTGGTGAGTGGGAGGCTGCCGTCCCCCAATATACCACGCTTTGTAAAAATAGCCCTGGATACTTGTACATTGGTCTAGAAGTTATCCTGACCAAAAGTGGGATTTCCACTGCCTTGGCCTATTATTTATAAAACAAACTTCAAGTCATGAGTCAAATTCTAAGTTTCTCACCAACCACCAATGCAGATACATTTCACAAATGTATCTGGGGAAGCTTCCAGTTACTACAAGGCCAATGTTGTCACCCGGGAATCCCAAATGATACAACTAGAGAAGTGTAACATCTGTAGCACCTCTCAAGATCAAAGTTTGTGGAAGCTGTACAAAGAATCAAGAGTCAAATTATGTTACATACTTGTGTCGGGCAATGACTATTTATTGCCGGAAAAGTAACTTGAACGGTGGGCAATTGAAACAACAGTGGCAGGGGAACGTCTGCGTTCCCACCACTTTCTCACTAAGCAGCCTTCACACCAGATAGTAACCATCTAGGCTACAGTCTCAGCCTCTAACTCACATCATCTCTCACCTTGGGCTGTGCTGACTAGGACTGATACAGGCTGCATTCCACCAATATCTGAAGGGCCGCAGATGGCCTGCCTCTGACCTGGGGAGAGAAAATCAGCTCAATTTAAATTGATGCAGCTTGAGCTTCCTCAACTATATATTTGTACTGGGGTGGCTGAACAACGGTTTCAGTTTGGGCTTCACTCTACAAGCAAGAGAAGAAAGTCATGGGTTGCGGCTGGATTATGTATCTGGTTTGTTGGAGGAGAGACAAGCTGGAGATCTGGGAGTGCTCATCAAGCTAAACACACCTTAAGAGGAACCCTGCGCCTTTGTGACATGCAAATCCTCCCGTTCCCTTCAATGGAGATGTGCTAAACAAAAAAGAATGAAAATAACTTTATTGCAGAAACTTTAGCTGCAGTTTTACTTGCTATTAGCAAACTAGTAGGAATCAGTAATCCTTGCAGTTCTTCTTGCCAATCACTCAGAGATCTACCAGTCGATCCCGAACTACCTTCTGCTCACCCTTGTCCTGCTATTAGAATTAACCACTGGATTTGGACACATTGCTGTCTTTCATAATGTACCACTTATGCCGGACCAAAATTAGCTAATACCAAAATACACAGAACAAAAGCTTTCTGATTTGTAATTAAATTTGTCTGATTATTAATGTATTTATGAATATTCCTGTAGTATGCTCACATTTAGAAACATAGAAACAGAGTGAGTCAGAAGGGGTCTCCTTGGCCATATAGTCTGACCCCAGCTCCAGCCGGCTCTACTCATGACATGCCTGCCATGTGCATGTCCAGCCTATCCTTAAACACCCTCACTGTTGGGGCTTCAACCAACTCCTGTGGAAGCCCATTTCATACCCTGGGGACCTAACTGTCAGGAAGTACTTCCTGGCATCCACCCTAAATCTTGGTTCCCTGAGTTTTGCTCCATTGGAACGTGTCCTGCCCTCCACTGCAGGGAAAAATGGTCATGACTGATCTCTGTGTGCCACCCCCTCACATACCTATATGTCGCTAACAGGTCCCCTTTGACTCTCCTGCTCTCAGGGCTGAAAAGACCCAGTTCCTCAGTCTCTCCTCATATGGCTTACCCTGCAAAGCAGCCACCATCCTAGCAGCCCTTCGTTGCACTGATTCCAACCTTGCTATATCCCTCTTGTAATGAGGGGCCCAGAATTGAACACAATACCCCAGCTGTGGGCACACCAGAGTCGTATAGAGTGGCAGTAATACTTCTCTTGATCTAGAAGCCACGCTTCTAGATTGATTTTTTAGGATGGTATTTACTTTGATGTCATCTTGAACCTGAAATCCTAATACAAGACAGATTTGGTGTTGTTTTGATTAATTGTGCCATGTGGATAACATATGGAAACACAGGCTGGAGATCCTGGAGCAGGATACATACATTTGCTGAACCAAACAGATGCAGTAGAAATCATTGCCTGAAAACAGCTTGGTCATGTTTTACTAAACTGAGTCCTGAATAATTTCTAAGTGATTTAGACAAAAGACTCAGGTCGACCCGGGAAAAATAAAACCATTGAAGAGAAGAGCATTTCTGTGAGTCATATTCAAAAAGGTCATTCCTTTCTCTTTTTGTTGGCCAGTCAAGAAAGTGACTTCAAGGAGCAGCCCTTGATCATCAAATATTTTCTTTATAAAGTTGAATAAATCAAATACTGATCCATTGGTGGTCCTTAAATATCGATTATTTATTCAGAAAGATAGATAAATAAAATAGTGAACCACTGGTAGCTTTCAGAATTGTCTTAAAGCATATAACCTCTTTGATTAAAAAACAGTACTGTATTATACATATGCATGAATTCAAATTATGCCTTTCTGGTACAATCACAGTAATGCACCGGCCTTTCTTCTGTTATTTAAATACATCCTGCAAATGTGACATATTTGCATAGGTTTGTTTAATTTGCATTTAATTTGGATCCATAATTAGAAATGAGAGGGGGGGGGTTTCCCAGAATTATGACTTCTGTTGCCAATGGGCAGAAAAATGGAAGAAGGCTTGTGAATTACAGTGTGATACTAAGCACAAAGACACAAACAGAGCTAGAATGGGGAAAAGATATCAAATCTGTGATTACTGACAAAAGGAGTAGAGGGTCATCAAACTCCTGCATCCCTTTCCATATGGTTTAAGTTGTCTTGACATATGTCCTGAGCTGACCAATTGCAGCTTTTCTCTCTCTTCCCCACCCTCACACTTGCCCAAATGATATAGGGCAGGGCTGTGGGGACTCACAGCACTATGACCTCCGGACCACAGGTACATCATGTTAGATGTTTTGAAAGGTGTGGGGAAATGAGACCTCTCATACGGAATGTATTGGAATATGAGTTTATGCCAATGAAACTACTTTTTCCCTTCAATGAGTCAAAACAATTCTATTTGGTGTAATAGAAAGTTAAGGATTTTGAAGGGCTCATGTATAGCATATCAACAGAATGGTTCACTTGAAAACTATTTATTTTGCTGGGTTGCTGTTATTTTCCATTAATTTATTTATGGGGTTTTCCCCCAAGCATTGCAGTGTTTACAGAGCTGTTAGCATAAAGATTTTAAATTATTTCCCTATGGATAATGGACTACCACTTCAATGTATTGGCACTACTAGGCTTTTGCAAATATTTGGGGGTAGAAATTTGTCCATGGTCCTTAGTGAGAAGATTCAAACTCTTAAGCAGAATTTTTGCTAAGAAATCTTGGTAAGTACTGCAGTGTTTGAAAAGACAGAATTAAATTGATGAGACTGAAGCCAGACAATCTCAAATATACTCCGAGGAAAATATTCTGCATTTTTGTCTTCACATTTAATGCTATACTGCGAAATCTAGTGCTGCGCTTTTCCCAGGAGCAAGTAAACAACAGATTTTGTGCAGCTCTTCAGACAATCATGCTGGAAAAGCTGAGAGCAATGCGTCTCATGATGGATGCACAAAACTGCGAGGTATGAAAATACATAGGAAAATAAATGTTGAGGGACCTGTTTCTGATTTGTAGCCAGAGCAGAACACTGTTGACCTACACAACACTGTTACTCAGAGGAATCTCCCTTTTTGATCATTTGCACAAAAGATTTTCCCCAAAACCTTCTGGAGTACACAGAGCACTACTTCATCTTTCAGCATGGGGAATGTGCATTAAACATGGAGACCAACCAACCAGTACCAAGAGAATATTGCCATTTTCAAGGAAACATACGAGCAGATGTTTGGTCTTCTAGCAGAAAACAAAGCAAACCATGCTTTGGACAGATTGTAGATTTTAATGTCTGCATGGCCAAGTGGCAGAGAACCTTCTCTCAAGACATTTTAGGGCCCAAACATAATTACATTCATATGTCTCTTCTTTTTGTGTCTCTCTTCACGTGACAACATAAAGCATTTGCCATGCTAAAGTACCAACAAAATGGCTGCAGATTGGACTGCAATCTAATCTCAAAGGAGAGACCTGGCAGTTTAAATAGATGGCAAACCCAGATAGCACAAGGATGGCATGTTATGAAGGTGGCTTCAGAGGCTTCTCTGTGTGCCATCTTTGAGGGAAGATCAAGGGGTAGCAGTCAGGAACAGTGTTTGATATGATGGCTTCACATTTATGAAAAGCTCTCCCCAAGAAAGCTCAATTGGCATTGACACTGGCTTACTTTTGGTGCCAAGCAAAGATCTGAAACCTGCCTGGACTCTCTCAGGGGAAGGTGAGAGTGCTGGCTTTACCCTCTTGCCAGCCCCACTTTCACCTGGCTTAGCCTGTCCTGGCAGGCCTCTCAGCATCTGCTCAGCCTTTCTCTCCTGGCTGAAGTTCTTGCTGGCTAGATTGGAAGTTCCAGAAGGTCCTGAAAGATGTAGACACTGTGGCTGTCAAGGAAACCTGTGATGCTGAGGCTATGTCTGGAGGGAAGAGCCTGCTCTTATATGGCTGTTACCCCATGTCTCCCAGCTGGTGCCCATCCTGCAAATATGGTGGTGGTTGCTCTGGTTCTGGCCACCAAAGCAGCCCAGATGCTGACACCTTACCACTTATCCCTAACTACAGTTCAGTTATGAACAAGTTTAAAAAGCACTGATCCCATTACAGATCAGTTGCGTCCCTCCACTGTGAGAACAGCTCATTTACCTCCATTCTCTGCTTTAACAAATATACTGGAAACCCAAAGGAGGCGTTGGTAAGGAACTTTGTAAAAAACTTTTTGAAAGTCCAAGTATACACTGTTGACCAGATTCCCCTCATCACAAACTTGACAGTGGGATGAGGCATGGGTTTTGGCCTTCAGACAAATTAATGGATGTTTCCCCAAAATTCAGATTTGTAGGAAGCATTGAGTCCATTAAACTGCAGGGACTGCTTCTTGCTGAGTTAGGCTGAAAAGTTTTTGTGTAATTAGAGCTGTAAGTAACCATGGTACAACCCCAATTACAAGCTACCCCTCTTTTGTTTTCAGGGTGTTAGAGCAGGGGCAGGAGGGGGAAGGAATAATTTTTGGCAGTTGTAACTACAAATAAAGAGGTTCATGCAGAATATTGGGCAAATAGGAAAACTAAATGAATGATTTTTTTTGTTGTTTAGCAAAGTTGTGTCTGACCCATCACAACCCCATGGACAACATTCCTCCAGGCCTTCCTGTCCTCCACCATCCCCTGGAGTCCACCTAAGCTCACGCCGACTGCTTCAGTGACTCCATCCAGCCACCTCATCCTCTGCAGTCTCCTTGTTTGCCATCAGCAGAATTGTTCCCAGCAGAATGAAAATTAGGCTATGCCAAATGAAGGGGGTTGATATGAAGAGGTACGTGTTTGTCAGCTAGCTTTGTGAAATGTTTGTGTCATTAGGCTGGACATATGCAAAGGGAAGCTGGGCCCCTCTTGCTTTCAATGGGGTTGTTCTCATGACGTGAGAGCCAGCTGCTATGTTAGCAAAGTGTGTGTGAATATTCAACCCTTGCTTAGAAGTTGTTGTGTCCTGTGAACTCAGTGAATGTGGGTTAGGCAAGGGTTAAACAGCCTTCTCTTCACCCTAAAAGAGACTCCAGGTTAACTCTTGTGTAAACCACACTCAACACAAAACCCCCAGACAGGCTACAATAACTAATGATGATCCATGGCATCTCATTCAAATCCAGTCAACATCCATGGAGAAGTGGGAAGTTCAACAGATGTAGTAATTGTTGAAACTACTTGTCAGACTAACACCTCTTCCCCAGAGGATTATAAAAGCCCTGAACTCCTGGCCTTGTAGTGGTCCTTCTCTTCAAAGGTTACCATGCTCTTACAAATAAATTAAAATAAATACATGACATGAAATCATCAGAAAGAATGTAAAGGTAGATTGATGTCTCCACACTCATTGGGAACACAAGTATTCATATGTGTGAAAAAGATTTTGGAGCTGTGTTTCATTACAAGAGCAATATGAAGCAGCAGTGTGATGTGGCTGCAAGAAAGGTAAATGCAATTTTAAGATGCCTCAATAGAAGCACACTTTCAAAATCACAAAAAGTAATTGTTTCATTCTATTCTGCACTGCTCTGACCTCACCTCAAATATTGTGTCTGTTTCTGGACTCCACACTTTAAAGACTCATAAACAGGAATGAGTTCAGAGGAGGGCAACAAAGATGATCAGAAGACTGGAAATGAATCCTATGGGGGGAAATTGATGGAAGTAAGCCTTGAGAAGAGAACACTGAGGGGTGGGGTGTTATGACAGCACTTTTCAAAGTACATAAAGGGGTATCACACAGAAGAAGCTACTGTCTGTAATCTGTCATCCAAGACTGTAGTACATGAAGTAAAAGGCTTACGTTACAGGAAGACAGAGTTCAGCTGAACATCGGAAAAGCTTCCTAAATGCCAGAGCAACCAGGCCACAGAATTAACTGACTAAGAAGATGGAGGCTGCTCGGACACTGAAGTATTCAAGTACAGACTGAGTGGCCATCCTTCAGGGATGCTTTAAACTGAATTCCTGCACTAATCCAGGGGCTGGACTTGATGGCTAAATGGAGGAAAAGCAGAATGGTGATTGGAAGGGGGCAGGAGAGTATTAAAGGGGTGGCCCTGCAGAAGAACTGGAGAGAGGAAATGTGATGATTGTGCACTGTCATTAACCTTATGAAATGAGATGCTGGAGCCCCCACACCTCTATTTAATATGAAAGTGCCACTGGCCAAGGGTCAGAGGTGGGGTGTGCAGTAGGAATTATTCCAGCAATCCAAGGCAGGGCCGCCCAAACTCCTGCGTGGAGATCCAAACAACTGCGGCTGGAATGCCAGCAGTCCTGTCCGCCCTAATGGGTGGGCCAGATGGCCCAATGGTCTGCTTCCAAATAATGCAGTTTCCTGTGTTGCTAAGTGAGTGCCATGAAGCAGCCTACACACAGCTTCCCCAGCGTGTCTGAGAATCTGGGGTCACACAGCCCTAACCCTCCTGTTGCTATAATCCATTGCTTGTCACTATGTGGGAGAAGTTAGAAGGTGGATGAGGAAAAATAACTCGAGAGAGGCAAATTAAATCAAATCCTTTCCTGTGCCAGACCTGCTGAATGGCTTCAGAGCCCCAAAGTTCCAGCTCAGGTCAGCAAAGTCAGGTGCTGCATGAGATGCCCATGTTCCACAGCGACTGCTTCCCACTCTTCCCTGCCTCTTCAGATTTACATTTCAAGAAAGCTCCCATTCTTAACCATGTAAGAATCGAAAGGTTAGGGGAGAGCAAATAAAACCAAGACAATGAGCAGCCTGTGGGTGGAAAGGTGGCAATGTCACCTCAGATGGAAGAAGCAGATTTGTGTTAAAAATATTTGATGTCATTGGTGCATCTCAGAAGATCAAGAGCCCAGCTCAGAAGATCAAGGGCACATGCTAGGCAAATTAATTATATTAAAATACCCATGATCCCCTACCAGGCTGGAGGAGGCTGATGTACATAAGGTCACTTCACGGTCACTCTCCCTCCCCCAAATCCCTCCACAGGTGAGCCACTCTCTGCTTTAAACAGACTGCAGCATGTGAACTGCTCTTTGGAGTAATTTACCCTAAACGATGCAGACTTGTGTGCTTCTCCCGGGAACAGAAGCTGATTCAACTTCCATCATTATTCATGTGCAGCTCCTCTCCATTATTGATGAGGAAGGATATCCTCTCAAATGAGTCCTGAAAATCTCTGACTATCTTTGCGAATATCGGCTATATATAAAACATGGCTAAGTGATTATAGGGAGTAACCCCAATAACTCCCCCTTAATGTGTGGATTTTTTTGTGCCATGTCCTGATAATGAGCTTCTCCTCTCCTGAATTTTTAACTTTGATTTATGGCATGTAGAATATGACAAAGAACAGTAATTAACTCTGACTTGATCACATCTACAGGAGTGACTCACAGGCAGGACTTACATTCAAGCTGCTCCGGCACCACTGCCAGGCTGATCTTGAAAACCCTCTGATGCACGTCTTTGAAATAAGCAATCACAGCTCCACTGAAGCAGGACTCAGCAGTTCATTTGATATTTTGGAACATGCCATATGGGCCTAAATTACGCATTTTGCAAAGCTTCCTTCAAAATGCATGCCTTTTGACTTGCAAATGGCACTCAGGAAATTAAACTGATTTAGAGGAACAAAAAACAAGGTGTCGTCCTGCTGTGTCTGTATGGTAGCGCTGTTGGAAAACATTGTTAATCTGTATGATTGCAAACTGCAAATTCAAGTAGCAGGAGAGCAGTCCTTCCCTTTGCATAACAATATCAGAGATAACTTTTAAATTAAGGGTCGAACTTCATGTTGGGATATTCATACTTTTAAAAATCTTGCTCAAGCTTGCCGCTTTTACTTTAAAGGGAAAAAAAACCACGTGGGCCTCTATTCCAGAATGTGATGACTTCATTTATTTCTCACCTTTTCCCCTCTTACAAGGAATCCAAGGCAGCTTATATGGTACTTCCTTCTCCATTTTACTTTGCATGTGCTCCCAGTTTGGGCAGGTCCCTATGCCTGTTTCTCACAGAAAATGTGGCAACAAAGCCGGGTCACCATGTTGCATAAGGCTGTTATCTGTTAACTGTTCATCCAGTGTTCGCTTCAGTTTTATTGCTGAATTAAGATCCCAGCTGCCACCTGAAGAATGCAGCTTTTCCTGCTTTCCTACCATGTAACCTCTAGGTGGCACTGTGATAAGCAGAATACCACAAGAGGAAGTAATATTTTTTTTCCCTTTCACAATTAAGCTATGCATTTCCTGCTCTAAAAAACTCACTGAAAGTGCTTGTTAGAAAAGTGACACTGAAGGGCTGAGTCATCTAAAGAACCTTCAAATAACTGTGACTAGGTGTTGGTGAGTGTAGGAAAGCCCAGAGAGAGCGAAGAAGAGAAAACCACAAAGGGTTGAACTTTTGGCCTCTGCAGGCTGATATCATTTGTGGTGCTGGCTTCCTAGAGATCCAGAGTGGGTGGAGTGGATTTTGGCTACCTGTTGGGAGTATGTCAGCTGTATCTCCACCTATGATCTGCCTGCATACTTATTTATAAAATGCAAATATTTCAAAATACGAGGCAATCTCCATTAGTCTTCTACATCAGACCAAATCTAGGAAAGAACTCGATGCACAATTTCTCAGTAATGGAATTGGGTGCACATACTAGTCAATTGACACCCTTAGATTTGTGCTTTGTCACAGATTGGAACTGTTACTTCATACACATGGGCACACACACACACACACACACACACACTCTTTGAGAAGATGGAGGAGGGATCAACCTAATTTGTTTTAAGAGGCAATCACTCTACACTTGGTGGTGGTGTACATCTCTCTGCATACTGAGAGAGAATTCAGTATACAGCATACAGACTTTTCCTCTTTTCTTTTAGACTGGAATATGACTTTATTATTTAGTCATTATTTGAATAAATGATAGACTCAACCTGAAAGATGCAGTGGAAGATTAATGGTGGATGCTTTACATTTTTAATCAGCTGGACTACTTCCTGAAAGATTCCAAACTTTGTAGTCCAGTCAGCACAGACAACACAAACATCACCATTACCATGGAAACATAGATCACCTTGGAGATGATTAATACCAGTATGACTTACAGCTCCTTGTGGTGGCTGTGGTGGTGGAGAGTTCTGATTAAATCATGATTCAGTACAATAAAACTTCACATCTTTTTGCAGGGAGGATTAGAGGATATGCCAGAAGATAAAACACACTCCAATTTTATTTTGTGAGTGGAAAAATGCAATAGGTTATTCACACACCACAGTCTTTCAAACATACAAACAAATGCAATTAGATCCTTTTTTAGAATCACTAAACACTAACATTATAACATATGGATATATAATCACTCCTGAAAGATAACCCACATTTATTTTTAAAATCACATCAGCTTCCCTATCAGCATATTCCTAGCAAAAGAAACAGTGATATTATAATTCACAAGTACCTCTGAAAGAAAAGGAGGCTGCCCGATTGCTCTCATGCTGTTTTAATCTATTTCAGGAGAATTTGAACTGGAGATCTCTCCAGTCAATAGTGCTCTGAGTTGAAAAGACATAATGTGCAAACCATCCCATATAAATCATCATCATTTGGGGGAGAAGAAGTGTCTTTCAGAAAGCAAGAATCACTTGTAGTACACAAAGGTTTTCATGCTTTCTAAAACATTTATGGACTTGCTTTCCCTCGAACAATTAAAGTTTTTATTCCAAAGAAAAAGGATGCCCTAGTCATGGCAAACATCCATGTGGCATTTGTTGAAAATGCACAGGTTAAGATCTCTACACTGTATATTCCCTTTCTGTTTTGAACTGAAATTACATGGTGACCCATTCTTTCATGGTGACTTTCATGGTGACTTGTTCTTTCATAGATAATATTGCCTGCAAGTGAAGCAGTCCATGCCTTGCTAAATGTCAAGTGGCAAGTTCTTCACTCAAAGATAAGCTTCAAGGATGAAGAACTTTGTAGTCCCTCCTTGCTCACTTCAGTGCCAGATATCAGAAGAACTCCATGCACACAATAATCTTCCATTGCATTGCAGAGGAAAGACTTTGCATACATGGGTGGAAATATCACGCATGCTCATTAGTGTACTCACAGACCTAAACTATGTTCATTAAAGGTCTTTTCTTCAAGAGTCCATTAATCATTTTATCTACTTTGGGTTCATTGCAGAATTGAGATTCAAGTGCTATACTTTTTTCCTTTCCTGCTTTTCCCCCTCATAACCTCTAGGTAGCACTGTGCTGTAGCACAACATGCAAATAGGAAAATAGATTTGCTTTTGGTCTCAGAAATAAAACCCAATTTTTCCAGCTGTAACCTCCCAAAGAATACTTTATAAAAAAGAAGAGAAATTTGTGAATCACAGCATTGTTTATATATAAAGAATCATGAGAAAAGAATTACAAGTACACAATAAATGTCTCACATAGAATAGTACAGGATTTCCCTATGATATTTTTGATGCTGAAATTATAATAGAAATAAAATTGTTTTTGTAATATTGTAATTTGCCTTTTAATGTTTAAATTATTTTAAATAAATATAACCACAGAGGCATGCTGCATCTTTGACATTAACCCCTTTCAGGTATGTGGTTAAGTGTTTCCCACTCCCCTAAACAGTAAAATATTCCTGGGATAATGCTACCGGTTTAGTTGTCTTTTGAAGAGACAGCACGAAAGAGTTAGGGTGTCCTACCAAATATGCATGTAACTTTATTTTCCCGCCAAGAATCTCACTTTTCTTACCAGCAATCAAAGGACTTGGGTTCATGCAGCATTGAGATACAAAAATACATTCTTTGTATCCAAGACTGAAATAGAAATTGAATGATGCTTGATTAACCTATGCTACATGGGTTTCATTTTGTTTATTCAAAGTATACTAAATTTGGATCCAACCCAAAGATTCATTGCTTTATTGGAACCAACAACCAGTACATGCCTACTTGGATATTTATTTGTCTTTAGTGGAGATTACTCCCAGGTAGGAGCATGTATAACTGCAGACATGTAGATGTAGCCTGTGGTAGAATTTCACTAGCAAGAAGCTTATCTGCATGCAAAAGGCAAGACCTTTGATTTTCACCAGATCCAGCCTAGCTCTGGTAGCCCCTTGTGCCATATTCTTCCATATTCCACACTGTTATAAAAACCCATAACCTCAAAGGAGAAGCTTTTCAGTGTGCATAGAGGGGTGGTACTGGACTGGCAAACCCTGGGTGCCTTACCTTCCACATGTGGAAGAATTTCCACTAGCATGAAAGCACCACTGGGCATGCAACCCTCAGTCCTGGGTGGCTTGAGCTGACTCCATGGCAAAACTAAATAAGCATAACAAATACTTTGATGAAAATGTGGTGATTAAAGCACCAGAGCAAGACAGAGAGTCATGAGTTCAAATCCCCAGTCAGCCCTGAGTTCACATTGGGCCAGTCTTTGCAGTTCAGCCTAACCTAGATGTCCCCAGAAGTTCTGGATCAGAGGGGCACATTTGGAGGTGATTTTAAAAGTGTCTGAGGGGGAGGCACGGCAACCTCACTCAACATAGGAAAGAAAATCTCTGATCCATGAACACACAGACAAGAATAACCAGAGTCTGAAATACCTCTTGGCCAGCTGTTTGGGGAAAGGGTGAGTGAAGAAACTGAACCCACTGCCACCCAATCATCCTGCTGACAGATCTGTATAAAGGCCACTGCCTGAAGGCACAGTCCCTGATTACAGACAGCATCCGTTTATGCATGCCATTTCTCTTCAGGTGGGTATATCTGCTGCATATGAAATAGTGCCAGAGCTCTGGGACTCCCCAGGCAATTCAACAGGAGAATACATTTGCATTTATGGTTTTATTTACATAGATCAGGTTGTTGTTGTTGTTAGTCACAAAGTCCTGTCTGACCCATTGCGACCCCATGAACAACATTCCTCCAGGCCTTCCTGTCCTCCACCATCTCCAGGAGTCCGCTTAAGCTCACACCAACTGCCTCAGTGACTCCATCCAGCTACCTCATCCTCTGTCGTTCCCTTCTTTTGCCATCTATTGTTCCCAGCATTAGGCTCTTCTCCAGGGAGTCCTTCCTTCTCATAGGTGGCCAAAGTATTTGAGTTTCATCTTCAGGATCTGGCCTCCTAAAGAGCAGAAAGGGTTGATCTCCTCTAGGACTGACCGGTTTGATCGCCTTGCAGTCCAAGGGACTCGCAGGAGTCTCCTCCAGCACCACAATTCAAAGGCCTCAAACCTTTTGCACTCAGCCTTCCTTATGGTCCAGCTTTCACAGCCATACATTGCAACTGGGAAAACCATAGCCTTGACTATACGCACTTTTGTTGGCAGGGTGATATCTCTGCTTTTTACTATGCTGTCTAGATTTGCCATAGCTTTCCTCCCCAGGAGCAAGCATCTTTTAATTTCTTGGCTGCATTCCCCATCTGCGGTGATGTTGGAGCCCAGGAAAATAGATCAGGTTATACAGACACAAATTCCAATGACCTGCAGCTCTTAAACTCCACACCACAAACCACTGGCTTCTTCAGGAGAGAAAATCGTAAGATTGCCATACATAAGCTTGGTGCTGAATGATCATGCACTGGATATTGTCCAGTCACCAAGAGAATTCAGGCTTGGTAGGCCTCCAAGCAAAAAAGATGTTGCTCTCCATGGAAAAGGTCCCTTTCGCCTGGACCTACCTAAAATACCAGGATGGGCCAATTCCTCCTTCTGGCCTCCACTCCTGCTATGAGCCTTATGTGGTAACCACAAGGCAGGGGTAGTATTGCTCCTCCCTGTTGATTTTTTGGTGATGTACCCAATTCTTCCTCTTCCTTAAAATCCTGTCCTTCTCTAGTCTCATCATCTTGGGTACTAAATCATAGGCCTCATATGGAGCCTTATTGGACAGGGAAAGATCTGAAGTTGCACCCAAACTGGTCATAGAATCCATTGCAGAGTTAGGGTATGGCGGGGTCTCAGGCCTTGAAGTTTCCACTGAAGTGCTGGAATCTCAGTCACATCTCAGCTCTGGGTTCATAGGTACACTTTTCAGTTTTAAGTTCTCTTGTGATGCTTGGGCCAACCTCCACAAATAAAACCCCTCCCTGTAGAAAAGGACAAACCTCTTTAACTTACACATCCTCTAGCCAAACTTCTTCAAGGCGCCCAGAGACAGAAAGTCAAAGGTATTTTGACTTTTTCTAGAGGTAGCCAGAATTGGCCTCTGTGGTGTGCATGACTGTGAAATGCCCTTCACTTGTACAATGCCTCTTTAATTCCGAAATATTGCAAATGCATGCTGGTCAGGTGGCAAATGAATGTTCCTTATTTCTGACACTACAGTTTCTGAATTTCTCATCTTTAAAATGTTTGTTCTGAGCATTGCTGCAATATTCTCAAAGAATGTAAATGGAATTTTGGAATGAGGTACCATTTAGTGAAAACAATGTTGCTTTTGAAGCTAAAGATTCAACTCCCATTGGACAACTTTAACAATTTTACCATTTACAACTCTTCTCTTAGTCTGAGGCTCCCAGGAGTTTAATGCGATGTACTGTTTGGGCTCTCGAGATGCTAGATATCAGCAAGTTCACATACCTCTCTTTTCCCTGAATCAAAGGCAGATTCTCCACACAAAACAACAGTTTTTATTTTATTTATTTTATACTATGTGAGCTGTAAACATAGCAGCAACCAGCAACATTTACCAGCAACATTGAGAGCTCTGAGAACCCTAGAAAGTGAATCTGACTGCTCACATCAAGGTGACTCTTTTCCACTAATGACCCTAAACCAGAAATCTGGACTAGAATAATCCTTCATCCCCCAAGGTCTATAATGCTTCAGGTAAACAATTAGTAGATTTCTGGATCTGTTGCTCACCAGATCTCATCAGCTGCAAAGTGCACTTATTCGACAGGATAAATTCCACGTGTATTAATTTAGAAGTATGGGTTCTAAATTACTTCAGAGTAAGGTGGGTTACATTTACAAATGAAAGTGCCCCGGATTGCCAGAAATTGTTCAATTAAAACAAAGCACCTCCTGATCTCATTTTTATATAAAACAAATAGAGTGCAATCCTCATGGGCTGGCACAAGAGCTGTGCAGGCCAGAAAAATGTTGTTGTTGTTGTCATGCATCATCAAGTCATTTTTGACTTATGGTGACCCTATCAAAGAAAGCCTTCCAAAATGTCCTGTTCTTGACAGCTCTGCTCAGCTCTTCTAAATCAGGGGCTGTGGCTTCCTTGATGAAGTCAATCTGTCCCATTTGGTCTTCCTTCTCCTCTTCTCCTCCAACTTTCCCTAGCATCATTGTCTTCTCCAGGGAGTTTTGCTTTCCTGTGATGTGCCCGAAGTATGACAGCCTAACTTTTGTCGTTTTGCTTCTAGGGAGAGTTCTGGTTGAGTGCCAGAAGGAATGGCAGAAACTTTTGCAGCCTCAGTGTCTTCCTTTGCGGTGATTTCTGCTACATGAATCCCTGAGCCCATCATGTGCTGCTGGGGAGGTGTGAATGGAGAGCCCCCTGGAACCAGTGGATCCTCTGTTTCTTCCTTCCCTCTTCTGCCCTCCAGCACATTCCCCTTCCTCTCCTCCTCCTTCCTGACGTTGGAACTCTAATTCCAGGTAAGGAGCCCTGCAGAGGTTTCCATAGGGGGAGGGCTGCGGGATGTTCCATCTTCCATCTTGGAGAAAGAGCTTTGCAGCACCTTATGGCAGCAGGGAGATCTCTAGGGGCCACAGGGTGCTGCCGCCATTGATGTAAAAGACAAATATGGAAGCCATAGTACCTGCTTAATATTTCTTTAAAGCATCCATATGTTGCTAATTGCCAATGACTAGAACTCCCCACAGCCCACAATTGCATCTAAGTGTGGCTTCGCAGCACTTTTCATTTGTAGGGCTTCACTGCAAATTGTTGAATGTATTTTCACTTGCCTAGTATATTTTTTTCAGATGTTCCTACTGTTTCTTTGAAGTTCTTAAAGTACACCAAACCTAATTTACAAGTAGGAAATCTTACAGGTTGCTGCTCATTAATATTGATGGATGTAGTTGCCTTTGATACTTTGACAAGAATAAACACAAAACAAACAAGAAACACAGTAATGAGAACCTAATGAGATGACTGAAAAATCTGCTCATTCAACAAAACAACCAGTGAGTTTGTTATAGAATTGTGGGAAATTATTTGTAGTGTATATATATATATATATATATATATATATATATAAAGTACCGTTATTTATGTGAAGAACCATATATCTGGCTTCCTTCCCTTGATTTTTTAAGAAATATTCCTGTTTTGATATTTCCTTCTGTGTTCTGGACAATGCTGTGGTTAACCTTTCCTAGGACTTACTCCCTAATTAATTTATCAGAAGGGGAAAAAAAAGATTGTTCTAAAAAAAGTGAAACAAAAGGTGTTTTCAGACACAAGGCTCAAAGCAGTTCTTGCTTAAGTTTTTTTTCAGGAAAAGATGTGAACATGAACCTTAAATTGACATTGGCCAGGATGGTCCTTCACATTCAAGCATAATGGTAGCAAATTGTGCGTCATTACCAGTTTGACTATGCAATGTCTGATCAGCCCCTCAGAAGTTATTCCTTAACTTGTAGTTCACTATGGGTTAAACAACTCAGAGTTAACCTATGATTGCTTCTCAGGTTAACTGTGGACTGTTCAAGTCACAGTTCAGCATAATGTCCAGGTTTGCCTGCCATGGAATAACCTCAAATTAAGCTGATTGGAGGTTGCGCATTAAAAAATTCCAGACTTGCAACCTGGCAAGACTTGGGTTAATTAACCTGTATTTGTCACTATCATGTGTGAATTGTACTATTGTTATTACATTGCATTGATATCCTTCCTTTCTTCCCCTTGTAAGGAATGCAGGGTGGCTTCCATAGCTCCATTTTAGCCTCACATTTACAACTTTGTGAGGTATGAAAAGCTGAGAGTGAGTCCCTGACCCAAACTCACCCATTGAGATCCATTGCCAAGGGGGGACTACAACCAAGATCTCCTGGGTCTCTCATCATAAAGCCTTACTTTTGATATCTGTTCCACAACAATAATGATAGAATATTTATGTAGAGAGCACAAAAGAAGCTAAAAGAATATTAATAATGCAGGCCTGAACTCAGATGTACATCCTACTGGGTTCAGTGGGGCTGACTTCTAGGTCAATGCATATAGTATTGCAGCCAAACACAAAATCCTGTGGAAGTGTTGGGTTGAGTCCTTGGCAGAGGAACTGCACTTTCCTCAGCCCTGTTGGACCTGGATCAACTAAGATGGGGCCAGGGTGGTTTTCTACCTTCTTCCCACCTTCCTTCCTTCTTATGAGGGACTGTTTTTCCACTTTTTTCAGCTTTCCTTACTATTGGTTACAATGGATGTCGAAGTATCTATGCCATCTCAGGGGTGGAATAGCCTTTCCCCATTCCAAGAAGAGCCAGGAAATGCTCTGCCCTTACACCTCTCTCAAGTAGTGGGACATCTCATAAGAGCCTTACTATGACAATTTCCTAGTTGCCCCCTCAGCATAAACTTCTGAAATAGAAAGAACCAGGGGAGGCCTGCTCCAGAATGTCAGCTGCAGAGAGTGAGTCAATCCATCTGTATTGTTTCAACCCTAAGTATTTAAGTTTTGGTTAGGGTTTTTGTGTAGCAAGGGGTAACTGCTAAATAGGTTAATTCTGTGTTTATTGAAACCAGATATAGCACAAGTTTTGAATGGAGCAGAACTTTAGGGCTTGAAAGTTTATTCTGGTATGGAGAATAAAGTGTTGCGACTCATTCATGGCGTCATCATCAACAAAAACAGCAATTCTGTGCTCAGACAGTGGTACAATAGTTGTTAGGTCTATCATCATTATTAGCAGCATCTTCAATTGCAGGCTTAGAGTGGTTTTTCTTTCAAACCCTAAATTACCCAAATAGTATATTTTTTTGGCAGATGAGTCAAATCAACAGAATATTTAGCTTGGCTCAAAGGTCAGCAATCCAGTGCGGAGTTCTTCTGTTCAGGATTCTGGCCAATCAATTCACCCACTCCTGCTTTCAGGATGTTATATGGGAGTGTTGTCAATGTACAGTCCAATGTGCCCTTACTCACCGATGTCCGAGCCATTTGCGTCTGAGTCCATGTATCTCGAATTGTTCTGCTATGCTCTGAAGAAAACATAAGGCCAAGCCATTCTCTTGTTCATGATGGTCTGGGCGTTGCCATCCTTGCTGTTCCTATATCTGACTATGTTTGAAATGGTGATGGGATCCTCCAGGCTGGCAGTCTCTAATTCCACACTAGAACGTTAAATGCACACCTTCAGCCTGTGGGTATGGCTGCTTGAGCCAAGGGAACAAAAACCAGAATTGGTTTATCGCCACTTGGCCTTGCTGCACATGGTGAATGAATGAGCAGCTCTGTCTTTTTTCCAGTGCAATTTCCCAGTTCTGATTTTGCTAACTGAAAGTGCTTTTAAGCTGTCCTTCTCCTTTTTGATCATGCCTATTCAGGTTTTCAATGAAATTGGGGCCAGGGTGGAGGAAATTGCATTGACCTGGAGTCACTCAACTTAGGGAGAAACGCTTCCCTTTCTCACTCCTGGATCCTGATAGCAGTTCAAGCACAATGTCCTGGGCTTCATCAGATGCAAATCATGTTCATGTGCCATTCCAAGAGAGAGAGAAGGAGAGAGGCTGTGATGCACGTGATGTTTCTCACTGAAATTATTTTTGATGCTGTGCATGAAGACAGCATAGTGTTCTATGATAACTCTCTATGTGCATTTTTTGCCTTTTTTCCTACCCTGCTCTTTCTCTAAGGAGGGCAGAATGCATGGTCAGTCCCAGATTTTGTCCTCAAAATAGCCCTGTGAGGTGCCTTTCAGATGGGAGGTCCAAGGTTAGTCCATGGGTTTCCTGGCTGAATGGCCACTGGAACCCTGTCCTCCCTGGATGAAGCCCAATTCTCAAGCTGCCTTAAATACAGTCAGACATTTTACAAAAATCCCTTTCCTCCATAAAGAGAAGAATTCATCTGGAGGCCAGTGCCAGCATATCAAAAACAGAAGCCCTTGTCTCAATTGCAACTGACTGGCAGCCTAGGTGGAAGCTGCAGAGAGTGACCAAGAACTAGGCTGAGAATTGAAACCCCCCCCCATCCCTGGGGTGGGGCCAGAGAAGCCTCTGTGGGGCCAAACTGAGATGGTTTATATGGCAATCAGGGGCTAATTAAAAGATATCAGTCTGCAGTTAGGAATCTTCTATAGATTCTCAAGTCAATGTTTTCAAAAGGACGAGCCATATTATGCTTTGGGAAAGTAACTGGGACATCCTACAGTTTTGGATCCATGTGATCCCCAAGCTATTTTTTTAGGCATGCGAGAACATTTCTTTTGCCTATTATGTTTACCTTTCTTTTTCTCTCAGAGTGCCTTGGATGACAGCAGCATTCTTACTGCTGAAAATTTGCCATTCCCTGTGGTGACTGTGACCCTGTGTTGTCGTTTTAATTCAATAGCTTATTTTCTATTACCTTTACCAGCAGCAATAAAAATGGGAGAAATAATAATCACTCTTGCAGACTTGCAATTCAGAAGGCAAATAGACTGGTGAACAAAAGCGTCCTCCTGCAATGTATGAAAAGGTCTAAGGGAAAGCAGCATGACACAGATTTTGCAGCTCCTCACATGTCACTTCTGGCACACTGAATCCATGTAGATTTTGAAGTATAAACTAGGACTTCCTACCAGTATGGAACACAAGTTATGTATTGGGTTCAGACTGCAACCAATGTAACATAGGGACATACCAGGCAAGTTTGCATGGCAGGACAAGCCACCTTGGCAATAAGTCTCAGGAGGTTGGTTGTTGTGCAAAAGACCCACGATGTACCCAACAGAGTGCTGGGCTTACTGTGAGATGTTTGCCCTTCCTTCCTCCTCAGTCCTCCATTGATATCCCAGGGGACTCCACATCAGGACACCCCTCAATGCTGCAATCACATGTTGTTTTTGGCTTGCTGCAGGTTCTTCATTTCTCTCTCCACAAAAGATAATGCAAGCTGACGTCTCTGCCAGCCGTCTTAATTTCCATTTTGATAGCAACTGATAGTCTGTTCAAAGTGGCCAATTGGCACCATGGAGATCTGCCCATAAGTGCCATTTTTAAAGTAACCCTTTAATCTGTGCACAAATTTGCACGGTATATATATGGCTTTTGCAAGTGCACACCTGTGTACTTCTGGAAATCTAAAATTGGGCAGCATCACCTGGACAATGTTCAGGAAGGAACATTTGCAATAAATACTGGCAAAGTGCAATAGACACTGATCCTGAACATTGACCCAAAGAGGGTCTAAATAGCTCCCCTCTCCTTCAGTTTGTTTTGACAACTGGGAAAAGGTGAGTTGTCAAGCCAAACCAAAGGCATGAATGAGGTTTGGTGAGATTTAATACTCCTTTCCATCAAGATTCTTTAAAAAAAATACATTCCATTGCCTGAGGAGTATGCTCACTTTTCCACTTGTTCCTGAGACCCTAGACCTTGGGAACGTGGATGAGCCAACCCCTTACAAAAGAAACTGGAATTTTGACAGCCAACTGTCAAACTCTGATTGCTTCTAAAAAATCTCCTTTTTCATAGGGCTCACCATGTTTTCTTGACAGAGACACTGCATTCATGCTTGTATATCTCCCTGTCAAGAAACCAAGGGGAGCTTGTCCCTCACAAAAATAAAACTTATCCAAACTTTTAAGAAATTTTAGAGTTTTAACAACTAGCTGTCAAACTGACAGCTCATGTAAAAAGAGGTGGCTTGTACTTTACCATGTTCCAAATCACCCAGAGTCTCAGGAAGAAGTGAAAAAGTGAGAGGGCCCTTCAGACAGTGAGCTTCCTCCCTGCAAAAAAGAGCACAAAGAGGATATAAGTTCCACAACCTTTTTTGGTGAGCTCACACCTTTGCTTTGACTTGCCAGGTCAACTTTCAACAGCTGTCAAATGGAACCAGAGGGAGGAAAGCTTTTAGGATCCTCTCTGAGGATCCAGGCTTGGCATCTGCTAAACTTTGCCAGCAGGCAGCTCCCAAGCAAGGCTGCCCGTTTTCAGACCACCATAACTACAGAAGTGCACACTTGTCAAATAATGGGAAAAAAAATCAAAATGTCTGAACACATTAGGAGGTCCCAAAAGTAATTTAAGGTGCCACTTGGGGTGACTGACACTGGTGGTGGCCAGTGTAATCTTGGCAAGAGCAGCAAGGATATTTGCTGCTTTTTCTAAGCAATTGAAAGCTAATTCCCTGTGCACACGATGGAGTGCAGATAACAAGACATTCCAGTGCCTCCAATCTGAGATATCTGGGTGGAAATGTGCCAGGGTTGGATATTGCTGTGAGACTCGAGTCAACCATCTTCCCAAATTAAAAAGGTGCCAAGTGGCAAACTGTTGCTTTTTAAATTTATTTAGATTTATACTGTGCCTTTCTGCCAAGTGCAATGGCACTCAAAACAGCTTAGAGTCATTAAATGTAAGTCCATTAACAATGCATTGAAACACGATTAAAACACAACAAAAGCCCAGTTTCCAGTTAACCCAACCTGCTCTCAGAATGTGAGCTGCAATTAAGATGAGTGAGGAGATCAGAGAAACAGGCCAGTTCAGCTCAGAGTTGCATTCCTCCTCCAACCCAATTTATCTCAGTTCCTTTTCATGTTTGTGCTGTTTTCTCTGATCAAAGCAGTAGCTGTTTGGGCAGCAAACAGCAGGATGAGATATGTAGCATAATTACCATGTGTAGATTGCAAAAGCAAGTTGAGTAGAAGTATGCTTTTTTCTTTTTTTAAACACCCCATGGCGATTCCAAAGGGGTACTGGAAAAGATCCAAGGATGGCTTCATACAGAATTAAGCGATCGTGATGCAAGGTCAGTTGCTCACAGTCTTCTACATTATGGTGAGAGGGACTGCATTTTTATATAACTTATACTGAGAATGTCTAAATAGCTATCCATACATATACATTAGAATATCCTATTACTACTACTAGATTGGATTTATATCTCACCTTTTTTCCTCTTGTAAGAAACCCAAGGTGGCTTACATAGCTCCATTTTTATCCTCACAACAGCAACAACCCTGTGCAGTTGGTTGTGCTAAGAGTCTCCGACAGCCAAAGTCACCCAGTGAGCTCCATGGCTGAGCAATCAGAATCCAGGTCTCCCAGGTCCCCAGTCCACGCACCACACTGTCTCTCTTATTTATTTCTTAGATTTATATCCCACCTTTTTCTTTTTCAAATAACTCGGTGTAGCTTGCATCATTTTCATAATCTTACCCCCACAACAACAACCCTGTGAGGTAGGTTGGACCGAGCAACTGTGACTGGCTCAAAGTCAGCCAGCTGGCTTCATGGCTGAACAGGGACTAGAACCCAAATAGCCAGAGTCCCAGTCCTGTGCTCTTAACCCCTGAACCGCACTGGTTCTCCATATGCACATATGCGTCCTCTTGTCCTCATTTTTGGTGCTATGTATCCTCTTATTGGATTATTCACAAGCGGCGACCATAATCATCATGGTACGCAATCTAAATGGATCCAAATTTAGGCACTTGCAGCTGGGTTGGCAAAAGTGCATTCCCTGCCCCTCTCTCCCCACGGTACCCCCTCCACCCCCATGAAATTGCCACCAAGAGGGCCAGGGAACCCTCCTGAATTATTTGAGTAATGGTTTGGAAGGAAAAGGTAGCCAAGGGGGTGTTTTTTGTTAATACTCTCTAAGATTCCAAACATTGCTATTTGTTCAGTTCCTTATTCAAATTATTGATCTAACTCATGAAGGCTGATTTCCCCAAAACCTCAGAGCACACCAGGTGTTGCAGCTCTATTTCTGCTACACAGCCAACACTTGGAGTATTAAAAAAGGGCCACTATTCTTTAAAAAATACTACTACTACCTTCTGTGCCACCAAATCTGGGCCGCAAACCACAGCCTGCTCTCTTGAAAATAAGGGGAGATCACCCATTTTGGTTTCGTGACACTGAATTTTGCAACAGATTTGGAGGGACATGATCCAGGGCTCTATGCTACTATAGGAACACTTTGGCTTAAACGTGTTAGGTATGAAATATTTTAAAACAATCTTCTTCTCTAGGGTGGGCAACAAAAATGGTCTTTGAAAAGATAGTGGCAAAATCTGGGTGTCTTTTTTTTTTCTCCAGGCCACCACATCTATTGATGGGAGAAACTGCCAGACTGAGCAGGGATGCCTTCCTTGAGCAGGGCTCTCCTGCCTACAAAGGGGGGAGCCTCGATCCAACCATCTGACTTTCTTCAAAGTCAGACATTTTTGGTACATGGAGAAAGGTTATTCCTATTATTGGAATACCTTTCAGCTGAAAAGGCAAAAAGAAGAGCTCATGTATTACATCCCTACTTAAAATGCAAAGGAAAAATTGGAGAACACTGCCATCAGTGAAGCAACAGCATGACAGGGTTTTGTGCCCCTCACAAAAGCTCTGCTCAAAGGCTTCCTTTCCACCAGTGCCTCTCGTTTGCTTCTCCCCAGAATAAATTACTCTGGTTCTAGCCACACTTCTGCTGCAGAGGCTTTTACGTTGAAACCCCCTATGGAGACGAAATGGAGTGGAGACCAAATGGAAGAGAGCCCTCGGGGCAATGCTTCCAAAAGATTGGTTTGCTGGGACCTGGCTTTTCTTAGAGCTATTGGCTCCCACTGGGTGATGGCATGTTGAAATGAGACTCTCCGAGCAGGAGCAGGTGCCATTGACTGCTCCGCGTAGGGGAAGGGGAGGTGGCAATGTCAAAAATGCCACATTGTGTATTTCTACATCTCATGAGGGGAGGTGTGCCCAAGGTGCTGGTTTGGATGACATGTGCCATTTATTATTACAGTGCAATCTTAAAGGGGGCTATAATATTCTCTTAATTGTGCTTTTTGTTTTTTTAAGGAAGCAATGTATAGTGCCTTGAAGTAGGAATTATCCTGAAACATGGCCTACATATCTAAAAATAAATATTTAATAAATAGATGGTATTTGACCTGCAAAGCACCAGAGAAATTAGGCTAGGAAGAGCAGGGAGGAAGAGTAGTGAATTTGTTTATTTATTTATTTACATATTTATATGCCGCCCCCTTGCAAAGAAGCCTCGGGGCAGCTAACAACAATAAATAAATACATTAAAAAACAATCACACTACTTAAAAACTGGCCCATCTCAAGATCAAATATTAAAAATACAATAAATATACAAAAATAAATTAACAAATACTTAACAAATTAACAATTAAAATATCTCTTAAATAAAAAGGTCTTCGCCTGGTGCCGAAAAACAAATAATGACAGGTGTATAGCTTAATGCTCCAAGAAACTCTAGGCTAAAACAGAAGCTTGTAACTTCTAGTTTAGAGATGCAATCCTATGCATGCTTAGGTCTAATAAAAAGCCCTACAACTCCCAGCATTCCTCAAGTCAGCATAGCTAACTTGCTATCCCAGTCCAGCTCAAGAAAGGTTAAAGCTGGTACCCTGCATGCAGCTGCAGACACACCCCTGACCTCCATGGGCTCCTGAAAGTCATCAGTCAAAGGAACTGCTGGTTCACATCCTGCCTAGAAGAGCTGTCCAGACCTGGTTAGGAACTCAGTTTTCAAATTAGTAGCATACCCTCTCACTGCCAGTCTTTTCACTTATCTGCTGATGGGTGAGAGGGGAAGCGTGAGGATAAAACCTCGCTGCAGATGGTGGCCGCTTTTCCCAAATGTATAATTGAACTGGGCATTAAAAAACAAAAACAAAAACCCTGACTTCTTCTAATCAAGTACATGAAGGCTTCCCGTATGTTTAGCATCACAAATTTAATGAGACAGATCCCACAGACTGTGCCCAGTTTCCTTTGTCTGGCTTAGGCATAACAGTTTCCCCTGCCTCGCTCTTTCAAGAGAATTACTATCTATTCACAGACTATTGGAGTCCTTGCCTGAAGCAGATGGATCGACTCTGGGCCCAAAGTAAACAAGACAGAATTGTGCCTTTATTAGTAAGCTCTGAGATAGCTTTGCGATAATATCAGCAAGAACAGCTTATTGCAGAGATAATGCCAAGAAGTACTATTTTTAACCATCTAGAGAAAACAGAAGATGAGGCTTACAGCTTTACATATGTCAGCTACCTTTCTCCTCTTCAGTTCCTCCGTTTGCTCAAGCAATGAAAAGTCTGGGGGCAGTGCTAACCCTTTGAACGACAGAGCACCAAAGGCTCAAGTTAGGGTACCTTTGTGGTCTCTGTTTACTTAACAAATACACGCTCCAGCGACCAGAAAAACTGTGGGTCCTTTATCAGTGTACCCAATGACGCCTGGAAGAACGGGAGGTGGCCATCAATGGCCCCTGGCCCTGTTGGCTCTGTCCTGGCTCTAGAGGGCGAGGGAGGCTGCCTGCATGCATCAGTTGCTTGTTAGGGCAGTGGGAAAAGGCAGGGATTTGTCACTGAAATTTGCTGGCAAACCAGCCCTTTTCTTCATTGCTTGAACAAGCACTTGATGCATTGCAGAGGCATTGATCTACACCAGTGCAAAGTCATTGGCACTCATGATTGTCATGGCAGCTCCAGTAATCCTGAATTGCTCCAGACCAGGCAGCCTCGGTGGAGAATGATGCTGAAGCCACCTGGTACAATAAACTGCAGAAACCCCAGTAGCACAGCTGTGACTACAGCCATCAAATGAATGGGAAGACTGTCAGGTGGTGGGTGGGTAGACCACCAACAGAAACCCTACCCTGACTCCCAGCATTCAGTGCAAGCATTCACACCCCGGAGAATGCTGGATAAGGCGCCTGGAGAGAATCACAATGGTAACACAAACTTCCCATGTATTGGCTCTGTGCTACCGCACCATAATTGTGAAAGGCAAACACCATCCCTCTCATCTGTCCTCTGCCTAGATGCCAGGGATCGCACGCTAAGTCAGATTAGGTCCCGGATAACAAAGGTCTTCCCTTTAACTGACCCGCATGAAAGAGCAAGATGTTTTAGATCCAATGGGGAAACAGTAAGGCCAACTGGGGACCAACAAACTCATGTGGGAAATGAAACCTCCCAGTGTGTGCAAGAGCTGTAAGAAAGCCAGTCTTTTCAAACTGGAAATAAAACTATACCAGCTTATTGTTGGCACCATAATGCCAGCTTTAAATCTATGATGAGGTCACATTTAGAATACTGTACCCTGGGATAGTCGTCCACTCCAAGAATTGCTGGCCGTTGGCTAAGGTGGCAGGTGCTCCTGGGAGTGGAAGTCCAAAACATTTGAAGAACTCCCTTCTGCCAACCTGACCGGCAGACAGGTTTCATCAGCCATCTAAAGGAAGAACATTATACAGTTAGAAAAATAATAGAAGGGCTTAAAATAAGTATAACATATGAAGAGTCTAATTTACCTTTGTAATTGCTGTGGTTTTGTCAGTTTAACATGATTGATTTCCATTTCTTTAAAATAGCCTTCCCAACTTGATGTCCTCCAGAAAATTTGGCCAATCAACCAGCCAGTATGGCCAATGAACAGGAATGCTGGGGAGTTGTACTCCAAAGTGTCTGAAGGCACCCAGGAGGGGAAGTGCTTTTTAGTAACATTGAGTAACAGTAATACTGAATATTTAAAAAATGTAATGCAAAACAGGAAAGGAAAGGTGGAAATGATACAAAAAGAGAATTACTACATATTACAGAAATAGAAATATCCAGAAAAATGTTAGGGCATATACTTGTACACCTTCAAAAGCAATATAAACATTTGTAGAATAATTCTGTATATGATTATCAAATCCATCCAAAAAGATTTATGCTGCAGGGAGGTTCTTGAGGTAGGTGAATTCTCATTCACATAGGTGATGAATGAGATCTGTTTTTCCCAAATGACATTTCATTCTATATTTGAAATGAAAAGGCAGTTTTCAAAAGGCAAGGTCCCTGATGCATTGCTGCTAGGAATATAAAGCTAAAGAACACATAGTTTTCCATTGCTTGGTGAGTTTGTTTGAGCAAATGTAGTGAGAAGGTTACTGCACTTTTGTACGGAATGGCTCTTTATCTCTTCAAAAAGCAAAAACAAGATTAAGGGGTTATTTCATTATTTTTCCAAGTAAACCTGTGTTATGGAGAAAGACAGTCTTCCATATATCTACCACATAGGATAAAATGAACCTTGCTAATCACAAGCACATCAACAGTGTGTGATGATGCATCATTTACTCTGTTAATATGTTTTATGCATTGTAAGCTGTGTAGGAAGGCCTCAGCAATTATAGGCAGCCTATAAATACATAAACAAACATCATGCTAAACAAAATATGGAATAAGCAATATACATTTTAAAGATGCCAATTTAATTTCAGAACAAATGAGCTTTAAAGGGGGATTTATATTGACCTGAACTGGTTGTCCTTTGCCATAATCAAATCCCATCCTGGATGGGAATAATGGAAATTGCAGTCCAATGGATCTGGAGAAAAGAGACCTGATAGATCCAATGGATCTACCCAACAAGTCAGATAAAGTTGATATAGCTATTCTAGCCTTTCCTCCTTAACATTACTTTATGGTAAGATAAAATACAGAGAAAAAAGGTGAGAAGACACAAGAAAATTATGAATGGGAAAGAAAGACTTTTCCCACAGCTCCACAAAATTCTGTGAATGAGGCAGGGCTATTGCACAACAGAAGCCTCATCTAGAAGCATCTGAAGTCTCTATTCAAACAGGATTGCAGAGAGAACTTTTCCAAGCAGTTTACTATTAGTTTGCATTCTTTGCTTCCGAACTTGTAACACTGATTTAGATACCCTACTGCAGCATTCCCTTTTTTCCTCCAGTACCTACTGATTCTAATGCTCTTCTTTTGCCCTTAAGGATCCTGAAGGCTTTTTTGCTGCTAGCTGATTTGTAATTTCTCTGCACTGGCACTTGTCCTGTAGAATGAACTCCCACAGGCTGAGCTATGTCAGGCCTAAACATTGGCATCTATTTGGCATTTACTGTATATGGAGCTGTTTGTTTTGGCCTTCCTTTAGCAATAAACTATCTTTGCACCAATGTTGTGATTGTTCTGTGTGTGTGTGCATGCGTACGCACGCACATTTGCATGTGGTCTTTGTTTTGCTTTCTTTGCTTCTGTACATTGCTAAATCACTTTAGGGATTGTTCCAGATAAGAAGCATATAATAAATATTGTTCATTCCCCAAAATAGTAAGCAAATAGCGTGCCATGCTTCATTTCCTATTCAAATTGTTCCTTAGTTGCTACCGGTTTCTTCTTATTGGCAGTCAATAATTAATAATATCCGCCACCCACACCCCAGGAGTCCCTGTTTCCAGCCAAATCTGGACTGGAATGGATCCCAACCATCCACGTCATCCCAAAATGCTTGGAGAGGATCCACAACCACCCTCTTGGACACCATGCCCCAAAGTAGGAATGAGTGGCTATGTGGTAGTCACTGCAATCTCCTGGGCCTGGAGAGGGTTTCTTAAAGAGTGGCCAAAACCCCCCTTCAAAGCATCTGGAGTCACCAGAGATAATGCCTCAACAATAGGACCCACCCAGTCATTCCCATTTGGACTAGTGCAAATAGCCATGATGGGAAAGGCTGCTGCCATTTTAGCTTTCTAGTATGCAAACTGCCAAAGGGCTTGGATGACACAAAGAAAAACACACCTTATGATTTCTGTGTGCCCATTTGGAGTACTGGCAGACAATTGCAATGTTTTTCATTGTTCCTAAATTTCAACCGAGAACATTCTGAGGATGCATGATTGCAAGGATGGTTAAAACCCCTCCAGGCCTACCCACAAAGAGTGAAACATCTTTCCTGAGAAACAAGACTTAAAATATTGGGTATTCCTAATGCATGACTGCAGCCAAGAAATTAAAAGATGCTTGCTCCTGGGGAGGAGAGCTATGGCAAATCTAGACAGCATACTAAAAAGCAGAGACATCACCCTGCCAACAAAAGTGCGTATAGTCAAGGCTATGGTTTTCCCAGTTGCAATGTATGGCTATGAAAGCTGGACCATAAGGAAGGCTGAGCGCCAAAGGATTGAGGCCTTTGAATTGTGGCGCTGGCGGAGACTCCTGCGAGTCCCTTGGACCGCAAGGCGATCAAACCAGTCAGTCCTAGAGGAGATCAACCCTGACTGCTCTTTAGAAGGCGAGATACTGAAGATGAAACTCAAATACTTTGGCCACCTAATGAGAAGGAAGGACTCCCTGGAGAAGAGCCTAATGCTGGGAACAATAGATGGCAAAAGAAGAAGGGGACGGCAGAGGATGAGGTGGCTGGATGGAGTCACTGAAGCAGTCGGTGTGAGCTTAAGTGGACTCTGTGGGATGATGGAGGACAGGAAGGCCTGCAGGAATGTTGTCCATGGGGTCATGATGAGTCAGACACAACTTTGAAACTAACAACAACAACGCAGAATGAAGATAACTAAAGGAGGACAAAATAAATGTTTAGACAATTATAAACAATGTGGGGTTAATAAAATTATGCTGGCTCAAAGCACTACCAACTTGGCATAGCCAATGAATTCACCAGCCCTAGCTTTGAGATTGAAGAAGAAAAAAATCCAAATGATGGTTCATGCAATGTCTATTTAAGTTATGCCATCCAATGTCACAAACTCATGATGGGCAGTAACATAGATTAATATTTAAGAATTAGGCAAGGATTGATGAGTTCCTGTTGTTCGTGATGTCCATCACACTTTTCATTTGATGTTTTTGGGAGGATCTTGATGGCCACCAGCTGGATTAGATGGATCATTGCTCCTCTCCAGCAAGTCAATTTTTATGACATTGGAAAAGCAAGCAGCAGCTTGACAACTTTTGGCAAGAAGGTTCTTCACCTTAGAACTACTTGTGAGGAAAATACTGATAAGGGTTGCAAATGGGAAGGAGGTACAATCCAAAGAGGTTCTTATTTCTCCCCAGAACTTTTACTGTTTGGGTTAGGGTATTGGGACCACCAGTATTGATGCTGTTTCCAATTTGCTTTTCAGAATCTCAGTAAACTTTCATTCTTACAGCCCTTTCCCCAGCTGGATTTGATTTTGCCTACTGGCCTCTATTTATGGATCTAAATTTCACATAATATAAATATAATAAAACTGCACTGAGGTTTTGTAATTGCCTCTCCTAAATTTGTTCCTAAAGGTTTTGCTCAAGGCAAGGCTGATGGGAGGCATGCAACCAATTTCTTTATGGTCGCATCTTGAACTATGCACTCCAGTCACACATTTGTATGCCTAGTATAAAGGCTTTTGCCACTGTTACATATTTAATGGCTCTTTTTGAATCTTGCCTTCAATCCACTAATTGTATTTCCATGTTTTCTTTATCTCCCGGGACTGAGAAATTCACTTACTAAAGAACATTGTTGCACAATAATGGAGAATAGCCCCTTAGGATTTTTCTTGGATTTCACTGAGATCCCATTTAACCTCATCCTGCATGTGCTTTCGTTCTTGAAATGCTTGAGATGCCCAGCCTGATTTTGCTTCAAATTGCTCTGTTTCTGCTGGGGATCATTGGCTAACTATTTCTAAAGTCTCTTCTGCTGTAGTTTAAAAAAGGATTGTGGTCTGAAAAACTGTTTCAGCCTACCACAATTGACAATGCAATTAATTGCAATGCCAGCCTTAGGGAGATCTAGTCAGGGCCAGAGCCGATCTCAGGTGGTAGTCAGAGATGAGTCAAGAATTCTGTCAGCAGACCAGAGTTGAGCAACAAAGCCAGATGCCAGGACAGGAAACCAAGAGAGGGCCAAAGGGAAGTCTGGGCAAGTCAGACTTCAGGCAGGACCGGAAACAAAAAAAGCTCAAGATCATATTGCCCAGGCTTAATTGGAATAGCAAGCCCTCTTATGCTCCTTCCTGTGCAGATCCACTGGCCAGCTTGGATGGGTGGGGTGAGTCTAGGGCCAGAGGGAGGGGACCTCACTGGCTATTTTGGGGTTAGAGAAACTTGCCTGGCCCATGGGCTTCATTTGACCCACCATGCCTCCCACCTGAATGTTGATTAGCCCACAGTGTCCAAGCACCTTTTGACAGCCTGCATTGTGCTGAGAAACTGCCTGTCTGCCCAGATAAACAACAATATTAATTGGGGAGGGATATCTGGGTATCTATTATTCCCAGAGACTACTTAAACTTCAGCCAGGGGAAATACTTCAGGATCCATCCATGCTTCAGGATGGATCTCTAAATACACCGAATATCTCAGGAAAAATGCACTAGGCCTTACCCCTAGGAGCTCCTGAAAGGGGAAAGCATGCAAGAAAAAAAGAGAGAGAGGTGGGGGGCGGGGCAGAGGGAGAGATTTGGTACACAGCAATATGTGCTGTAACACACAAGTGGAAGTTCTTCACAGTCATGGCTCCCGATTCATTTCCGAGGAGCAGACAATTCTATAAAGGCATTTGGAGCCAACCTCTCCCTTAAAGGGGAAAAAGCCACTCACAGAGATGTTTCAAATCCCAGCCCTCAAGGAATCCTGGGAGAGGATGACCAAGTTGAGCCTTTATATCAGGCTCCCTGTGTGTCATCTTAACAATGGAAAAGCCTCAGAAGCTATTCATGCAGAACACCTGCTGCTGGTTTTGAATCTATATTTTGGCACCTGTATAAAAGACCATTTAAAAATTTGCATATGAAAGATGTGGCAGCTGTGTGTGAACACTTTTAAGGTTTGCTTCCAGCTGTGGGCTTTGAATGACCTTTTAAGGGCACCATGTAACATGTTCATGTTCTTTATATTACCAAGTTCTAACAAGAGTAGAAGAATGACCAAAGCAGGTGGGGGAAGCATCAGATGAATCAAACATTTATCATTATAAAGTTGAAGAAAAACATTCTTTGTGAAGTAGATTTTTTAAAAATGGGATCTCACACAGTGCCTTTTGCTTTACAGAAGGTGTTTCACCCCTTTGTTTATGAGCAAAGCCAAATATTAGCTCCCAACAATTGGATTCCAGATTATTGTACTTTGAAAAGGGCGTCTTTGCCTTCTGCAGTGGTGAACAAACATTTCATTGCTCTGACCCCCAGGATACCAATACAATAAAACACACTCATGTATATTAGCAGGAAAAATAAGCTCTTAGAAACTCCGTTGTACCCAGCATTAACCACTAACCTACAGAGTAAAGGTCCATAAAATCACAAGGCAACATTGTGCGTTTAACTAAATTCCATCAGAGGAGATTCCCTGTCCTGGAGAGATTCACAGCGAATGGCTAAAAGTGCATTACCAGTGCACACACCCAGACACACGCATCCCTTCCACTTTGGTAACTGTTTTGTTATCACTGTGCTTGGAAGTGCAAGTATCTCTACAGGAGGGCATTATTGTGCATTACGATTCTTCTTTCATTAAAGTCTGCAGGACTATTACTCAATGTCATCCTCCTCTGGGGCCTCTCTTGTGTTTTGCAGCCATTTGTGTGTGTGTGTGCACGCATGTTTAAGTAAGGAAAGTCAGGTGTTAAATTTCAAATGTGAAACAACTCTGAATGAAAGGCTCCTGTATCACAACAATGCCGCAATGCTGCAGCTGTACCACAGCACCACCTTGTGTTTGTTTGATGGATTGTATAGAAAGGCAGACAGAAAAGTATGTCTGGGGGGCAGTAAATAACATGTAAATAACCTTTTCTTATTCTCATGAAGAAAAAAGATGAAAAAAAGTCTTGACAAAGTGGCAGGTTAAAGGCCTCATTCAGAGAAGCCCCGGAAGTTGAAAATAAAAAAGAAGACACAAAGGTGACAAATACTGACTTTCTCTTATGAACATTAATCCTTAAGCCAAAACACAGCACTGGCTGACCCCACAAAACTCCTTTTCTCTGTTTCGCCTGAGGTTTGACATCCAAGAGGTAAAAGCTATGGAGGTTTCCAGGGGCTTCCAAAATCAATCTCCTGTTCCAAGGGTGTATTTCTCTCTCCCTGCTCAAAATGGAAGATTGGAAAATCTTATTTCCCTTGAGATGCCACATATTTCCTAACCATGACTACAAAACAATATAATAGTGAGTATAAGAGAACCCATTCACAGACAGGAACTTCTTAGTCCCTCATAAGCAGCAATTATGGAGTACATCTGAACTTGTTTCTTACATAAGGGAAGATGCTTAGTTGCCTGCACCCAAATTCAGGCAGTTGCTCTAAATTTTGGAGGAGATGCTAACAGTGAATCTGTTTAATAAGGGCTGAATCCATGTCTCACCAGCAACAAACAAGATGTGCTGTTTCCATAGAAACAGAAGGTGGTACTATTAAAAAAGAATATGCCATTCAGTTGTTGCTTGCCTTTGGGGAGCCTCATTTGCAGCCGGTTTCAGACAAACTCCACATGTGGATTTTAATTATCTTCAGTTATGCCTATTTAAGACTTTGGTGAGGGAAGAGTAGTGGGAGAATAAACAGCTTTTCTTAAGACACATTTGGGCAGCTATGTAAATGAAATTAAAAGCAAATCCTATTTCCCATCCATGTGCCACTCGCTCAGTATCTATTTGAGCAAATCTCTCCTTTGGATGCTCTGGTGGCTGTCATGGGGTCAGTACACATGTGTCTGCGCATCACCGCTGAATATGGGAAGTGACTCATTTTGGGGGAAGTGTGTAAATGCGGGTTATATCTGTGATGTGCCATTCACATTGGCAAGGTGCTGCTCAAGGCATCTCTGGATGACCATTCATGAGAGAGCCATAAAGTTGACAGCCTTACTTGTCCTCTAGTTCTGGTCCTTTGTTGGTCTCATCCAGTGACTTTTTTCTATATTCAGTCTCCTCTTGGAAACCATCAGTAATGGAGATTCCACAACATCTTCACTGCCCACTGTTCTTCCAGTTGGGAAATATTTTCTGATATCCACACAATATTTAATCAAAGTTTAAATTGAACTTTAAAAAGTTTCCTGAGAACTGTTGTAAATTCATGGCTATCTACAAAAGCAAAGCAACAAAATTGGTGACTCAGTCCCATGGATTTCTGAGTTAGCAGGGTTTCATTTGGATTGCTCTCAAAATGCCAATGAAATTACTGACCACCAATACCTGAAGTTAATGGAGTATGTCTGTTATGTTCACAGTCCTAAGCATTTTTGCTCGGAAATCCTGCTGGTTTTTCTCTCTTGCATGCGCACTTAGGATTGCTTTAATCATGCTACTAAGATGTATACAACTTGTTAACAGTCCTCATAGAAAACACCTTGTATCACAACAAAACCTGTTAAGCTCCAATAAAGGAGTGTATTTTATAAGCTTTTCATTTTGATCTGCTGGTAAGGAGAAAAATGTTCCTGACATGTTCCATTGAACACAATAGAATTTACCTTGGAATAAATGTACAGAGAGTTGTCTTATATGTTACTTATTGTTTAATCAAGCCAAAATTTTCAGAGATATTGTATATTTTAGAATGTATGCCATTCTTCACATCTGCTACCCAGCAAAAATATACAGAACAAAAACTGGGTCATATCTCTGAATTTTTTACCAGCTTGAATTGAGCTCTGAATTTCTCCTCCTGTTATTTTTATATTTATATGAAACCATATGGCAACAAACCCACTTTAATTTCTATTTCAGAGACGCTAGAGACAGCTTGCTGGCAGGGACTCCATTACACAGCCACTATTAATAACAGTTAGCACCTTTAAATTGTGCACTAATACAATTACTTAGTGAACTATAATGCTCCTGCCAACTCCAGCTTCAATATTATTAACACACATATGGCAGTCTTCTTTTTACCTTTGCAGAGAAAACCTGTCAACTGTTTGTCTTTGTGAAGGACGGCCAATTGCTGCTTTCAGTATTTTAAAATGAAACTTTCAGCCTTGTTGAGTCCCACCAAGCTCTAAGCCAGTGGGCATGTGGCCAGCCTCAAAGGCCAGGTGTCATCACAATTTCTTCAGCTGCACAGTCTCATTCCTGATTGGGTTGGTTCAGCCATGTGACCTGTCCAGGAAACAGAGGACTCTTTAGAAGAGGGGTACAGAATACTTTCCAGCCCCAATTCCATTCTGGAGAAGCTCTTAGGGGCAAAAGAGGTGGTCTCAAAGTACCAAAACTACCAATATATTTTAGCTGAAGAATCTTACTGCCACTGAGTATGCCTTAGGAAAGGCACGTTAACCATTTAGAATAGAGAAAACGCTACACAAAATCCAGATAATGATCAGCCTTTGTGAAAAAGGGGGTGGAAATGGCCATCTGAGGGTCCTCAACCTCTAGGTCAGACTTCCCCAATCTGGCATCCTCTGGATGTGTTGAACTCCCATCCACACAAACCAGAGTAGCCACTGAGCATTCTGGCTAGAAGCTCCAGCTTCGGCACAACTGGAATCACCAGGCTATACAGAACAGGCTAGGCCAGGCATGAGCAGATAATAGATCTCTAGATGTTTTGCACTTCAACTTCCAGTATTCCTGACCATTGCCTAAGGCTGCAGGGATATTTGGGAACTGGAATCCCATCATCTAGAGAGATGTCATCTGCCCACCCCTGGGCCAGACCTTTCTCAAAGAACTTCTCTGGTGAACTCTAGATGCATGAACTAGTTCCTCAGCATTTCTGCTGAATGGAGTTCCTCTTGGCCAGCTGGACAAGGCACTCATGAAACCTGGAAGAGTTTTAGCGTTAGCCCAAATGTAGTGTATGGCTCACTGGTTCATGGATCACTGCCATGTTGTGGCGAAGGGGCTTGCGTAGCTCAATGAAGCTATGAGCTATGCCGTGCAGGGTCACCCAAGACGGACAGGTCATAGCAGAGAGCTCTGACAAAACGTGATCCACTGGAGAAGGAAATGGCAACCCACTCCAGTATCTTTGCCATGAAAACCCCATGGGCAGTACCAAAAGGCAAAAAGATATGATACCAGAAGATGAGCCCCTCAGGTCAGAAGGTGTCCAACATGCTACTGGGGAAGAGCGGAGGGCTAGTACTAGTAGCGCCAGAAAGAATGAAGCGACTGGGTCAAAGCCGAAAGGACACTCAGTTGCCGATGTATCTGGAGGTGAAAGGAAAGTCCAATACTGCAAAGATCTATACTCCATAGGAACCTGGAATGTAAGATCCATGAATCAAGGCAAGCTGGATGTGGTCAAACAAGAGATGACAAGACTGAACATCGACATCTTAGGAATCAGTGAACTAAAATGGACAGGAATGGGTGAATTGAATTCAGATGGCCATCAGGTATACTATTGTGGGCAAGAATCCCTCAGAAGAAATGGAGTAGCCTTCATAGTCAATAAAAGAGTAGGAAAAGCAGTACTGGGATACAATCTCCAAAATGACAGAATGATCTCAGTTCGAATCCAAGGCAAACCATTCAACATTACAATAGCCCAAGTCTATGCCCCAACCACTGATGCTGAAGAGGCTGAAGTTGACCAGTTCTATGAAGGCCTACAACACCCTCAGGAATTAACACCAAAAAATGATGTCCTTATCATCATGGGGGATTGGAATGCTAAAGTAGGAAACCAAAAGATAACTGGAATAACAGGTAAGTTTGGCCTTGGAGTACAAAATGAAGCAGGGCACAGGCTGGTAAAACTTTGTCAAGAGAATATGATGGCCATAGCAAACACTCTTTTCCAACAACCCAAGAGATGACTCTACACATGGACATCACCAGACGGTCAACAGAGAAATCAGATTGACTATGCGCTCTGCAGCCAAAGATGAAGAAGCTGTATACAGTCAGTAAAAACTAGACCAGGACCTGACTGTGGGTCGGATCATGAGCTTCTGGTTGCAAAATTTAGGCTTAAGTTGAAGAAAGTAGGGAAAACCACTAGGCCACTCAGGTATGACCTAAATCATATCCCTGATGAACATGCAGTAGAGGTGACAAATAGAAGGAATTAGATCTGATAGACAGAGTGCCTGAAGAACTATGGATGGAGGTTCGCAACATTGTACAAGAGGCAGCAACTAAAACCATCCCAAAGAAAAAGAAATGTAAGAAAGCAAAATGGCTGTCTGAGGAAGCTTTACAAATAGCTGAGGAAAGAAGGGAAGCGAAAGGCAAAGGAGAAAGAGAAAGATATGAACAATTAAATGCAGAACTCCAGAGAACAGCTAGAAGAGATAAGAATGCCTTCTTAAATGAACAGTGCAAAGAAATAGAAGAAAACAATAGAATAGGGAGGACTAGAGATCTCTTCAAGAAAATTGGAGATATGAAGGGAACATTTCATTCCAAGATGGGCATCATAAAGGACCAAAATGGCAGGGACCTAACAGAGGCAGAGGAGAGTAAGAAGAGGTGTCAAGATTACACAGAGGAACTATACAAGAAAGAGCTTAACATCCCTGATAAGCACGATGGGGTGGTCACTGACCTCGAGCCAGACATCCTGGAATGTGAAGTCAAATGGGCCTTAGGAAGTCTGAGCAACAACAAAGCTAATGGAGGTGACAGTATTCCAGCTGAGCTATTCAAAATCCTAAAAGACGATGCAGTAAAAGTGCTACACTCACTATGCCAGCAAATTTGGAAAACTCAACAGTGGCCACAGGATTGGAAAAGGTCAGTTTACATTCTGATCCCAAAGAAGGCCAATGCCAAAGAATGTTCAAAGTACCACGCCGTTGCACTCATTTCACATGCTAGTAAAGTTATGCTCAAAATTCTACAAGCTAGACTCCAGCAGTATGTGGACCGAGAACTACCAGAAGTACAGGCAGGATTTCGAAGAGGGAGAGGAACTCGAGATCAAATTGCCAACATACACTGGATCATGGAGAAAGCTAGGGAGTTCCAGAAAAAGATCTACTTCTGCTTCATTGATTACGCTAAAGCATTTGATTGTGTGGATCACAACAAATTGTGGCAAGTTCTTAAAGAGATGGGAGTACCAGACCATCTTATTTGTCTCTTGAGAAACCTAGATGCGGGTCAAGAAGCAACAGTGAGAACTGGACACGGAACCACTGATTGGTTCAAAATTGAGAAAGGAGTTCAGCAAGGCTGTATACTGTTGCCCTGCCTATTTAACTTATATGCAGAGCACATCATGAGAAAGGCTGGGCTAGATGAATCACCAGTTGGAATTAAGATTGCTGGGAGAAATATCAACAACCTCAGATATGCAGATGATACCACTCTCATGGCAGAAAGTGAAGAGGAACTAAAGAGCCTCTTGATGCGGGTGAAGGAGGAGAGCACAAAAGTTGGCTTGAAACTCAACATTTAGAAAACTAAGATCATAGCATCCGGTCCTCTCACTTCCTGGCAAATAGATAGGGAAGAAATGGAGGTAGTGACAGATTTTATTTTCCTGGGCTCCAAGATCACCGCAGACGGGGACTGCAGCCAAGAAATTAAAAGACACTTGCTCCTGGGGAGGAAAGCTATGGCAAATCTAGATAGCATACTGAAAAGCAGAGACATCACCCTGCCAACAAAAGTGCATATAGTCAAGGCTATGGTTTTCCCAGTTGCAATGTATGGCTGTGAAAGCTGGACCATAAGGAAGGTTGAGTGCCGAACGATTGAGACCTTTGAATTGTGGTGCTGGAGGAGACTCCTGTGAGTCCCTTGGACCGCAAGGCAATCAAATCGGTCAGTCCTGGAGGAGATCAACCCTGACTGCTCTTTAGAAGGCCAGATCCTGAAGATGAAACTCAAATACTTTTGCCACCTAATGAGAAGGAAGGACTCCCTGGAGAAGAGTCAAATGCTGGGAACAATAGATGGTAAAAGAAGAAGGGATGGCAGAGAATGAGGCAGCTGGATGGAGTCACTGAAGCAGTTGGTGTGAGCTTGAGTGGACTCCTGGAGATGGTGAAGGACAGGAAGGCCTGGAGGAATGTTGTTCATGGGATCACAGTGGGTCAGACACGACTTCGCGACTAACAACAACAATAACAACAAGTGTATGGCTGCCTCATTGGAAGAAAAGCAGCAGACTTCAGTGCGCACACACAACAGATGTGCATGCATGTAATAAAGGACTTCTTTGGACTGTGCAGCCCTAGAGAGCTATCAGGAGCAACCTGACTCTAGGATTCTGCAAAAATTGGCAATACAGGAACTGTATGCTTGCCTTAAATAGAAAGTACGATGTGTGTACAACCATGGAAACAGAGAATACCTTCCAGGCTTTCTACCCCATTGCTTCAGGTGCCTTACAATGGCTCAGCTTAAAAACTAACAACCAACAATAAAGAAAAGATCAAGGGAAAGGAAGCTTGTATGGATACGAGTTGTGAAATTCACAAACTTGTCATCATTCCACCAGCACAGCTGCTGCAAAATGAACATATGCGTCCTCAGAACCACTTTGAAGCCCAGCCGTCCTGAATCACGAGCAAGCTTTGCTCAGGCCTTTTTGGGCTTGGTACAAAACATCCTTCCAGCCAGCCTTGCTATATTCTTGAAGGCTGAAGCCTTGCTATGTTCTTTGGCAGAAGCTGCTGGCACAGTGGCTTGGTAGGACTTTTTGTTTTTGGGGTTTTCACAATGTTTCAAAAATATTTGTTGGCTGCGATGACATATTTTGAATGCAAGGCATCTGCTGCCTGTAGATATATTTCTTGGTTGTCAGTTATGCTTTTTAAAAATACAACCTCTTTAATTTATCGCAAACCGTTGTGACTTTAATAATTTCCTTCTAACTGTAGGGTAAATAAAAATTGCCAATAGCTTTCTCACTGAATAGGGATTTCCTTGGTAGAATCATGAATACTGTAGCGGATAACTTTGTGACTAACTATAGAACTTGGAACAACCACATACAAGCCACAGGGCTGAATTTAGATGCAGAATTTGTATGATCTGATTTACTCTTGTATTGCATCTGTTATCCAATATCTCCACTTATTTGCAAGTGCTACAACTGATTTAGCTAAGACTGCAAACAATCCCAGGAGCTTTTAATCCCTCTTTAAGGAAACTTTGCAAAACCCAAGGCTTTAATTCTATATCCTAGGTGATCAAGATAAGAACAAGCAATTTAAGAACTGGTGCCTGAACTTGTTTTTAACTTCCAGAAGCATATGTGACAAAAGCTTTGACCTATGTTAGGAATAAAGCATTTCTGAAAGGCACAGAAAATCTAGATGGGAAGATGAAACAGACATGTAAGTTTTGGGACATTTTTGCAAGTATTGTTATCATCGCTGCAATACAGTTATACCCTGCCTTCTTCCTCTTGTGGGGGACCCAGGGTGGCTGACGCTGTGGCCACTGCTCCATTTATCCTCACAACGACACCCAGTGTGGTGGTTGGCCCGGAGTCACCCAGTGATTTTCATGGCTGGATGGGGACCTGAACTCAAATCTCCCAAGCCCTAGTCCAAAGCCCTAGCCACTAAATGACCCTGGCATAGTATCAATGGCACCACTGTGTCAGTGGCTTTCTTTTTCCTTTCTTTTTTCCAGGATTGCTGCCACTGAGAAGAAAAGCATCATGCAGCCAACCTGAAAGGCTTCCTGTCATTAGCATCTCCTCGTGTGCACAATGTTTCCCCAGATCGACCAGCTTCAGCCATGTGACTGGTCTAGAAAGCACTGTTCTGCAAACAGGCTGCAGAATCCCTTTCAGCTGAAATTTCATTGGAAAAGTTCTCATTCCAATAGGGGGTGTGATGAAGGCAAAGAGGGCCAGGCCAAAGTATCCAAAATACTTTTAAAAATGTGCAGATTTCAAGATCCTATCCCCACCAAAATATCTAATTTGCACGCATTACCATTTGTACAAACCATGGGACCCCTCAAAAGCATGCGAAATATTTCTAGCACTGGCAGAAAAATTCCAGTAGAGTCTGCTACTGCTTCTCAGAATGCTAACACTACAGAATGGTAGCATGTTTAAGTGGAATGGAATTCCCCCACCTCCGGTTGCTGCTCTGGTTGGTTTTCCTTTGCAATCTGATGTCAGGAAAGCACTGTTTCCCAGGGAGAATCTGCAGGCAACAGGAAGGCCCTTCATCCTATTCTTTGTTCACCGTTTTCCTCCTGCAATATTCCTACCACCAACTGTTTTTTACTGCAGTAGATCCATGATCACTAGATCCATGATCACTAAAGCTACATAAGTATGGAAGACCTAGCAGATGACAAACATTTAGTGAAGGAGGCAGGGAAGGACAGTGTCAGGCAAAGGAAGGGTTAAGAATCTCCTTTTGCTCACAACTTCTCCACTCAAAATGTGGCCTTCCCATCTTCCCTCCACTAGTCTCCAGTCTTTGAAGATATGTGATGGAGGCAGAAAAAGGATATCCATCCTTATCAACCCTAATTTCATGGCTGATATTCCTATCTTCAGTGTCATCCAAGAGCCCTTAATTTTCCAGTAATTCTCAAATGGCGTCAACACAATAAGAGTATTTCTCTATGCAGTCAGTCAGTAAAATACAGCACAGTTTTACTATGGCTGCAGTTAGGAGGCCAATTTATTTTCACTTTCTAGCAGTGTTATGGGATTCCTGATCCAAAGAGCATTTGGGCACCACTGCTTGGATTTCTGCAATGCGCAGCTGAATTAATCTCTCACACAAGTCGCCCAGTATTAATAATAACATGGCAAGTGAGATGGAGAATCGTGTTGACCTTTTCAAAGCATTAATCAGCTCTGCTTTGGAATATTGCATCTTGAAAGATGGGGAGGGTGACTTAAAAGGTAGTTTCTGGAAAAGGCTTGGAAGATAAAAGAAATTGTACAAGATAATTTAACTGATCAATATGCCTAAAGCTACACTTGCTTTGCTCTTGAGTGATATCCATCATAATTCTCTTGAAGTAAAAGTGGCCTAAGGGACATTTTTGTAGCTGCCTGAGTGAAATACTATTCAGTGATGCTTCATCCTTTATTCATTAACCAATACTTTACATCTTAGGATGCTATAAATTAAACTCTAACTGTTGTTATAGGATGCCTAAAAACACTTCCCTCATTCAATCTGTTTGCATAGATTCCTTCTCCCAGGAAAAAGACAGCAACCCAATTCAAGCAACAATAATCCAGCCACCTACTTTATGAATGGCAAGGCTGAATCACTTAACTGTAGAGACAATTATTGTAAAATAAAATACTGTATGTTCTCATATGGCTAATGTCAGTTATTTGTCAGTTTCTGCCACAATCGATTCTTTGAAATGCTCTTTTTTTTCTGTCCCAAATGTGAATAAATTTCTGAATGTTGGTAAATTCTTATCAAAACCAAACTGACATTCTCCACTATCTGCACTGACCAAAGTTAGTAGGAAGCAGTATTCCCAGCATGGAAAAAAATGTATTGAAATGCAGCTGTGAAAGATACCAGAAAGGAATGGACCCACTTATTCAGCATTAACATGGCCAAATACATGGGGATTTGAAGCCCTGCATGAATCTTGAGTTCTTTCCATCCAGAATATGATGAAATCTGCACATGGTGGCCAATCCTGATTGAAAACAAACTCAAATGAGGTTCCTACCCATGCCTACAATTGGTGCTGCTGCATGTGCAGTCGGCAGTGCTGAAAAGTGTAGCTAAAACAATCGAAGGGCTGGAGCAACTCCCCTAAGAGTAAGGTTACAGCATCTGGTAGTTTAATTTGAAAATTAGAAAAAAGGCGAGTGAGAAGAGCCATGGTAGAGGTGTATGCAATTATGCACTGTGGGAAGAAAGAGGAGCAAGCTTAGGGTGGCGATGCTTCTCTCTCACACAGAACACTAGAGCCTGTTGTGGTCATTCCATGAAGCAGACTGGTGGGAGATTCGGGACAGATAAAAGGAAGTACTTCTTCAGACAGCACTTAGTTAAACTATGGAATTCACTTTCCACAGGATGTTGCGATGGCCACCAATTTGGATGGCTGTAAAGGGAGACTGGACAAATTCATGGAGGAGAAGGCTATCGATGGCTACTAGTCCTGATGGCTGCATGCCACCTCCAGTACCAGAGGCAGAAGGTCTGTGTGCAGCAGTTACTCTAGCACTGCTTGCAGGATCTGTGCACAGCTGATTGGCCACTGTGTGAACAGAATGGTGGACTAGATGGACCATCACCTTGATCCGGGATGGCTCTTCTTACATTCTTCTGTTCAGTGCTTCTGGTCTACCTTGGAACCTAATTTAAATGGTCAAAGAGAAAGACACCCACAGTGGAAGCTGGTGGCTTTGATGCTAGTGAGGCAGAGTATCCATATTAGATTTTCCTTTGAAATTTAAACTTCCCCCCAATCTAGGTTCAGCACTATGGATAGCTCTTTAAAAGTTCAGCAACCTGGAGTGGATAACACCACCCAACTAACCCTGGACCTACCAGACCCACTTGGCATCTATACACAAAGCACCAAAGAGATATGGAGAAATAACTTCTAACTAGATGAACTTCCAGACACATCGCCAAATTCTCCTAGGCCGAACATAATGCTAAAAAAGGTGTGGGGGGAATTGTGTGTGGGGGCTTTAATAGAATCTTGTGAAGAAATATTCTATTCTATTGTCTAAACACATACAGTATATAAGAGTACACATCCTTGAGTGTCCTAAAAAGCTCTTTTCCTCTATGTCAGTACCTTGACCTCTTTCTGAGAAACAAAACCTTCTCTTCTCAGTTAATCTTTAAGTTAGCCTAGTAACATTTGTGCTAGTTTTATAGTGGCTCCAATATAGCATCACAGAGACTGTGTAAGCTTTGTTTTCAGAGAGCTTTCCAAGGAGGAAAGGTCAAGCCTTTACTATAAATTTCTCTGAAATCCCAACAAACCGCCCATCCGCTGATGCCAATCTAGAAAAGCTGTATTACCTTTGGAAGAATGACTGTAAGTTATGGCCACATAAATGCCAAAGGCAGCCTGCGCACTGCAACGCACAACCGCTTTTAATTCTTCTGTCTGCAGTTTGGATTATGGCTCATCCAAACTAATTTCATCATGACCAGACACTATGTTCTTTCCCTCTTACGCACATAGAAATTAATACTAGATAGGCTTACTTATATTGAAAAATGGAAATGCTTAAAAATAATAAAATGGGAAAAGGAAAGGTCAGCTCATGTCCCAAGAGCAGAACTTTGAAACTTGGGGCTGTAGCAAGTAAAAGGCATTTCAGAACACTTAAGCATTCTTGTTAAAGATGTGTTTTAGGTGTGGAATGTTATCCTCACTCATCCTTCCCCAAACCAGTGCCCTCCAGATGTGGATGGGGATGATGGGAGTAGTAGTCTTCCACATCTAGAAGGTGCCAGCTTAGGAAAGGCTGCTCTAGTTTATGTAGGTGCAAATAGCACTTGTATAATACAGGGTCTTACATTTTGGGATTCTAGATCTAGTATCCCCATTAAAGGAATTTTATATTAATCTGCCTCTTTGTAAGTTTGTCCTGGTAAATTTAACCTTAAACAATTTTAACTTTAAACAGAATTCAGTGACGCTCTCCACTCTCTCCTCAGTTCAGGGAGAATTCCTCTTTTGGGCAGCAGCCCCAGCGTTCACCAGATGCAGGCCAGGGAGGGGCTCACCCTTTCAAAAAAATATTTGTGTGCAGATAGACATGGCGACTGGAATCTGCCAAAAGGCGAGTGCCACTTTTGCTGCTGGGATGGCAAAAGTTTTTTTAAAATGGAAAGAAGCCCCCACAAGGAATGGCAAAACGTGTTGCTGTTGTTGCTTTAAAGAATGAAAAAAGGTGGAGGGTCCAGGCCATGAAAACTAGGAGAGGAGTATGTAGGACAGAGCACCACTGCCAAGGACTTTGGATTTTGGATGGCCTCTCCTAACCTTAACCTCTCCAGCTTAACCTCCTTCCCCAAAACTTGTTTGGGGGCACCTCTGAGTTGAAAGCTAAAGGAGTGTTTCCCCTTTTCCCTCCTCACCATCAGTTTTGCTTGTCTGATCTTCAATGTGCGGCTTGTTTTTGGGCACCAGACATCCTTTTTGTGTTGTTCTTCTCCTGCTACGGCACTAACAGCAGCCAACAGCACACCGGGGGAAGCTTCCTCATGCACAGCATCAGAGTGGCTCCAAGATGCATCTCTCAGGTCTCTCATGCTGGGTGGCTATTAAAGCATAAAAGGGGAGCCTGGAAAAGAAAGCAGCAGCCTCACTGCATGGTCAAGCTCATGTTCAGACAACCCCTTCATGCTCACATGGCGAAAGGTGACTGGAAGTAATAAAGAGGAAAAGGGCAGTGAAAAACTGCTGGTTCAAAATGTTAAGATCAATCACAGCAGCCAAGGCACTGCTTGGGAAATGCAGCTACCCATGGCCAGTGTGCCTTTCAAACACTCCACAGATTGTGTGCCAGATAAACAAGCGTGTCAGTCAATAGCAAAGCAAACAGGGAGTGAATAAGCAGGGAAGGAGCAAACATTTCAAACTGGGTAGAATCAGATGGGGGCAATATTTGACCTTCAGGAAAAGCTCTCTCTCTCTCTCTCTCTCTCTCTCTCTCTCACACACACACACACACACACACACACAATGAAGGCAAGCAAATTAAGCCTCCTTTGCTCTCCAGTACAGCTGAACAAGAGGATCCAAGAGCAAAGCCACACAGCAGTGTCTGTCACCCTCTGCTTCTTCCATTATGATTGCTTTATTTATGAAACTTCGCAGAAGAACCAAGGAGCTGGGATTTTACACATCATCCCCACCAGTCATACAAATGATTGTTTCTGAAGAGTCAAGGGAGGGAATTGTTATCACATGGAATGGAATGAGTGATATTATTACATCTCGAAAGAAATGGTTTATTATCAAAATGTTTAGAGGAAAAACCTGTTTCCACTTATTCAAACTGGGATATGTCCATAAAAGAATATTAGTTTTTAGGGGGGAAATTATATAAATCTTTGGTTTCCCAAAGGTTTAAAACTTGAACCTGAATTTGGGTGTGATCCTAGGCATGTCTAGGCAGAAAATAGTCCTACAACTCCTAGCATCCCTGGGTCAGCCATGCAGAACACAGCAATGGAATCATTGCAGCAAAGAAAAGAAAAGAAAAATAAGGAAGGAAGGACACAGCAAGATGGTAAGCTTTAGCCCACTGCTGCAGAGACCCCCTTCTCAGAATCAGTGATGAATCCCACCCTCAGTGTTGGATACACAAAATATGCAGCACTCTTTCCTGATTGGCCTTGTTGAGAGAGTCTGGGGATGCGCACCCACTGTTTTGCTCATACTATGTGCTCCCCCATCCTGAAGCTCTACTCCAGTGAGGCCAAGCATGTTTGGTCATGGCATATGCAACTCCCATCTCAGCTACTCTGCAACCAGTGGCCAGTCATGTGAGATCTGGCCAATCTACTATCCTCAAGCTGCACAGACCTAAATAAATAATTGACCTGGGAAGCTCATGAATAGCTAATCACTAAAATCAGTAGATCCAATGGGAAATCTAGCCATGAGAAGGAGCTAGCTGTGCACACTTACTCCTCAAAATAACAAGGGTCTTCCCCATTTCTACCACGGTGATCTCTGGTTTAAAGGGTCGGATTGCCGGTGGCCACTGCTGGAGACACTGGACAGCTACTGCTGGTTTGAATAGAAAATACTGGGGCAGGTCTCTCCTGCCTTTCATATGGTTTGGACTATAACCTGACCTGGAATAAGCTGATTTACAGCATTGCTATGTGGGCTCATTATAGTGGTACTGGAAGTGCATTGCTCAGACCACCCTGTGTCTAATTAAGCTGCCATTTTCTATTAGAGGTTAGCTCATCCTGTGAGCTGGTCACCATAACTTCACTTGTAGACAATAGCCTAGTGGAGCCAGGACACACAGCACCAAAGTACCAGGTCAATTTGTTGTGGTTGTTGTTTTAGTCCCTGGCATCATCTGCCACTCCCATTACACTTCCTGGTTTCATCTGAGCTTAGCTGTGATCCTTAGAATAGTTGAGGGGAAATAGAACAGCCCAACAATAGTATTGTTTTAAGCCAACAGGATCTGGAAATGGCTTGATCTTGGGGAATGTAAGGCCCAACAGAGTTAGACAAGATATATGGAATGCACACTTCCCAACACGACTTCCTGCATCTTGATTTTCCTTCAGGGCTTGGCTACAGGAAAAAGCATCAGTACACTGCTGCAGACATTGCTCTAGTTTACCACCACAGATCATCATCATCATCATCATCATCATCATCATCCAGTTGTATGAATGCTAGTACATGTTCTTGGTCTTCCACTTTTCCTGCAGCCACTGCCTGACTTTGCAGAAGCTGTTTATAAGCCGAGAGTTTGCAACCTTAATTACGCATCCAGGCTGGGCTTTTTGGGTCTGTGTTTGTCAGCCAGGCCCCAATACAAGGGCAGCATTTGGTGAAAACCAGAGACCTTTGTTTACTTGGCCAGTTAAGGCCTTAATTGAGAGAAAGAGAAATTCAGATGCCCTGGGAAAAGATACGAGCTGGCAGTGGGTGGAATTATCAAAGTGAATCATCAGACTGAATCAGCCGTTTCATTACAGACTTTTGCCAAACAGTTTTGAAACATAATGCTGCATTAATCTTCCCCCCATAATCATACCTGAATAGCTTTTGATGAGACCAGAAATGTAATCAAAAGATTCTCTTGATTTTTTGTTCTTTTGAAAAGTGCAGAAAATACCACTTAGAAGCACAATAAGCATCCTGAGAGATTAAGAAGTAATAAAATGATTGATGGTGCAATCTGATTCAAATCCATATTCTCAGAAGGAAATTCCATTGTGTTCAATGGGACCTGCTCCCAAGTAAGTAGGTACAGGATTGCAGCCTAAAGCAGGGATGGGCTCCAAGTGTCCTGCAACTCCCATCAGCCAATGGGGTGGGCAGTTGCAGGCCAATCATCTGGAGGACCACAAGTTGCTCACCCCTGGCTTGAACTGACCATGTAGATACTGAGGGTCATCTTCTTGCATTCTCCAACAGGCTGTGTAGTTCAGGGCACCTATAAGGAGGTACTTAAAGAAAAAAATTGGCTTGGGTGCCCGTATGTACCCAAGCACTTGGGAGCAGGCAGTAGAATGTCCTTGATTATTTTTCCACCCTTCTGCCCTCAGCTTTCTGTGCTGCATTAGAACCTGAGCTTGGAGAATTGCTTGGGAAGCTGCCATATCAGAGCCAATCTGTAAGGCTCAGGGTTAGGCACAAGGCAGCCCATGAGCTGCTTGGATCCCTGGTCCCCTTTCAGCTTCTTCTGACCTGCCAGGACCAAAGTCCGCTGGCATGGCAGGAACAAAAGTAGTGGCAGTTTGCTATCAAAATTCAGCAGCAGGGAAGGGTACGATGCTCAGTAAGTTCCAGGGAAATTGGCCCAGGGAACTTCCAAAGATGACCATCCGAGGTCTGGTGGATCATTGTCTGCACCCAATGGTGGCCTCTCACTAGGAGCCTTAAAAGACCAGAGACCCCATCTGCAACTCGCTTCCTGCAAAGCATGCACTCCAACATGGAGCTACAGTGCTTTGCCAAAAGGCTACCAAGCGGTGCAGGAGGCAGCACTGAGAAGAGGGACTTCCATAGCCCCACCTTGCACCTGTAAAGTCCCTGCATACGACCTTGGAAACCTGAATCTTTACTGGGAGAAAAGAGCTGTTGACTGCACTGTGATACAAAGACAATGCTTCAGTCTGTAGTCACCCAAATGGAGAAAACTGGTCTCCAATGCAGATCTTTTGTATATATGGCATCTTTTCAGAAGGACATCTTACATTTCTTTGTGTTTTTCTCATTTTATCTTTTTTAATGTATCCAGTCATTCTCAACCTGTGGGCTGTGGACCCCTGGGGGTTGTGATGTCATCACAGGAGGTCTGTGAAGGCTTGAAGAAATGCTAGGTTTTTTGCAGTTACCGTATTTTTTGCTCTATAAGACTCACTTTTTTCCCCCTCAAAAGTAAGGGGAAATGTCTGTGCGTCTTATAGAGCGAATATGTCTGTGCAGTAAGTCTGTCAGATGTGCAGCCCATGGGGAAGTGATGGGGAATGTGCCTGTGATTATGTGCCCATTTGATTCAGAATATTTTTTTTCTTGTTTTCCTCCTCTAAAAACTAGGTGCGTCTTATGGTCAGGCACGTCTTATAGAGCGAAAAATACGGTAAATCTGAATGAGTGAGTGAGTGAATGAACAAATGAAAGCAAGAGGGAATGTGAAATAGAACAAAATCTTAATTTTCCATTGTTGTTTTGTAAAACTTTTTAACCTATTGCCTCAATTAAAAAGTATTGGAGGTATAAATTGGCTAGCACATCAAAATACCATAAAATGGGCCTTTGAGCATTTTATGGTATTTTGAGCAAAAAAGAGTGTTAATACTATTATTTGAAATTCATATGGATTGCAATAGAGACATTATAATAGGAGTATGTGCATTAATAGATTAACTTATTCCCCCTTCTCTCCAAATTTGAAGGCCTTCATGAGAAAATTGAAATAAATAGTTGATGTAGTCTAGTGCTTTAAATTCTGAGTTAAGTCTTGATTGTCTGAGGCCACAAAAGGTATTTAAAGGGGCTCCATGGAAAGAAGAAAAAGTTGAGAACCACTGGTGTGTGCTATAACCATGCTGCAGGGGTCCTCAAACTTTTTGGCCCAGTGGGCACATGTGCTCAGAGCAACATCACCAAATACCACTTGGCACCCACCTGTCTCCTCCGAATGTTAGGCTGCACCTTATTCAGCAAAAACTTTTGTTACATGTCTGTGGACACTACGACATCTCTTTAAGCAATTGGTTTTAGCTACTGTTTCAGGCTTAGGGCTTGGGCTTTTGTTTCATAAATCCTAGGAGTGCCCTGGAAGGTCTGAGAGTCCACTGGCTCAGCCTGAGGCAGAAATAAAAGGTGGTGACAGCCTACCAAGCAGCCTTTTTTTCTTCTGGGAGCTAGAATAACCCTCCCTCCCTCCCTCCCTCCCTCCCTTCTCATGCATGAACTTCACATTTTGTGGATTAAATTTCTTGCATTTTTTATGAAAGCTATCATTGAAAAATAAATACCTGCAAAATAGATTTGTTTTACTAGGATTTTGGTGAATCACCTGAGCCCCACAGGACCAAGTCTATTCTTATTGGAGTCTCTATAATTTCCCCCACAACAGTTTGGCTGTTTGGATTTCAGCCTAATGTTGGGGATGTTTACACTGCACTATCCAATCTGCCACTCTGTTCAATTGGGGGAATTGAACTGGTTCATGGATTGTTTCCAGGTCAGCTGGAAAACTAGGGGGGGAAACTCCACTGAATATCCACAGTTTATGTAGAAATAACTAGATGGATGTGCTATCTAGCACTTCTTCATATAACGCCATCAGCTCAACTCAGGCTAATATTGCAGGACTCTGCAGAAGCACTTCTACAAAATTGCTTCATGTGTGCATGGACACACATAGCAGCTGGACATGGGGGTTTCACTGAGGCCACTGCAGCAGCAAAGAGTTAAGCTCTCCAGCCCTGATCCTATCCTGCTCCTGCTCCTGTTATTTAGGAAAACACACACACTCACACTCACACACATGTAACCACAGGGTGGCTCTGAGAATATTTGAGCCGATACAGGTGCCCAAGCAAAGACTGCGTTTACATGCCACAACAACCAATCCTGAGTCGTTCCTATGGTGCACAGCTTTTTTCTGGATGTGCTTGACAGATGATGATCAAGTGGTTTCTATGCTCATGGGGCTTCCACCCTTTTGCCTCAGTGCCTCCTTCCACTGTTGGCAGATATCTCATCAGCCTCCATGCCGAAAATGCACACCCACGTGGATGGCTGGAACAGCTCCTGCAGCTGCTGCTCTTTTGGGGGGGTCGCTGCAGTAGCTGCATCCCATGAAAACTGCAATGCTGCATTTGGACAACCAGAGAAAACGTAGTGAGGCATGGCAACCACTGAACAGACCGTTGCTTTGCACTGTGGGACCTAAAAACCAAACACCCCGTGCTGAAATACCATGACAGGGTTCAGATAACATGACAGACCACCCTGTGCAGGAAACAACCTTGGCTTGCTGTGTTGGGTGAACCTGCCCATGGAGACATCCATTTGAACACATCCTTCCATGCACTTCAACATCCACAGATGATTCACACATGAAGACGCTTTCCCCGCCCAGGACTCATGGCAATTCGACTTGAATGAAGATTCTCAGTGCTTCTAGTGGGAGGCTTTGTTCAAGGCTAATTACTGCATGGGGGGTGTTGTGGGAGGGGGGAGTGAGCTTCATTAAGGTCTTGGCACCAGGGGTTATTCTGCTGCTTTGCTGAGGCTGCTTCTCAGCTTTGGTTGCAAGAGGAAACAGGCTCACCCGACACAGGAGCTTTTCCCATGGTTTCTATTTCTCTGCCATTCTATATATTCCATTAACCAACCGCAAGCTGATGCCATGGTAAAGGACAGCCAATGAATGACTTCTCACGAGGCTTTTGTTCCAGCTTGCTGCAGGTTAAGGCTCGATGCCAGACTCCCCTCACTCTAATCTAGCCCACTAAACAGCCTGGAAATTACAGGAGGGGCTCTGGTGGTTGAGGCCTTCAGACTTCCATGCATGAGGGATCACAGGAACACGATGGATGTCTCGTGAAGCAAAGCCCAAAGGTGGAGAGGAATTGCCTGGTTTAAGAGCATCCAGTGTAAGTGTCCAGCAGGCATCAATAGTTTCTGATTTCAGTTTTTAAAAATAATTTTAATAAGGATCTGTGTAATTAGCAGAGTAAACACTATATCTGGATTCCCCCCTGTGCATTCTGTTCATTTATTATGTAAAATAAACCCAAATCTTAATGATATCCATTCAGTTGAGCTTTAAAAACTAATATTGTAAATCTCCAAGGCTGTGTAGCTCTCAGTGGGATAATCAGGCACAGTTTTTAGCCAGATGCAGGCTCTCTTGTGTTCATGAAATGAATGTCAGTGAGTTGGAGTTTGTAAAATAAAACTCTTATACATTTCTCTCTAGAGTTCCTGAAATTCTACAATTCTCCCTTGTGTGTTTTGGTGAATATCAGACAGAGGTATCTGTATAAGCGTAATGACTCATAAAATACTAGAGGTCTGCATCAGATTTGGACAAATCCTGAATTAGGAGCCAAACTGGACACCAAGGAATAAATTGTGGGCTCTCAGTGTTTTGTGAGCAATTCGAAGTGACAGTATGTCCCCAAACCAGCAGCATTCTTGCTCATTCTTGCCTAGGATCTCCAGAAAAGAAAGATCTGGTGTTGTTTTGTAATCAACCAGTTTCAGCTTCTAGCCAAGAAATAACTTCGCAGAGATTCTCTTGCTTACTTCTACTCATGGTAAGGATGCATACGAAACTCTTCCTCAATGGCTCTTGGGTTTTCATAGCATTGCGACTGTCCAATGTTTGTTGGTATGTTACTGTGTAAAACATTTGTAAAGGCATTTTAATGGTATTTATTCTTTTAAATGGCTCATGTTCTACAACAATCTGGTGCCAACAGAAATTCTTCCCTCTCCTCCTACGCAAGCTGATGTGGGGGCATTTGGTTCATGGCCAGGGTGGAGTCCAAAGGCTGTTCCGCAACATTTATTTTCCCACCCACAGAGCTGCTATTTGGTTTTGCTTTCTAAATCATTACTCCACAACTATCTTATCGACAGCATGTCTCCTGGTCCCATAGGCTTACACAGATTGGCAGGACTCTGGAATATAGGAGGGCTCCCTGCAAGTGAGCAAACGCACAGCATGGTGCCTCCTTCCATGCTGAACTTCCAAAAGGGCAGAACAGCCTTGGTCAAGCTGGTGGCCTCCAGGAGTGCTGTTGGACTACGACTCACAGATCCCAAGCCTACATGGCCAACTGGTGATGGCAGGCATTCCCACGTGATACGAGGAGCTGTATGCAGACACACCTAGAGCACACCTTGTTGGAAGAAGCCAGTTAGTGCTAGCCAACTTGCTGTTTCTTTCCTAACTTGGTTTCCATTATGGGGCAAGGTGATAAAAAGCAATTACTGATAACAAGATACCTGGTTATAGCTTCTTCTTCTTTTTATACCTTCACAGTCAGGTGATCAAAGGGATGATTGCAATGAATGACTCACGTGAATGGCAAATACTTCTAAAGTCACATGCGTCTGTGGGAGGTCAGGTGGGAGTTAAGTTTTTCACACAGCTGGGATAGGGGTGTCACCCAATGATTCCTTACCAGTTTTTAAATTATAGGAAAGGAAAATATTGTCATAATTACAAACTACTATAAAATTTCAGTGACTATCCACTCTGACAGCTAATGTAGTTTCCCATGGGCAATGATGTACATATGCTAAAAGATAAAAAACCAAAATGTTTCGTAAAAAAAAAAAAGTGGAAGGTTTGCATGCTTTTAAAAAAATCACAATATTTATTCTGTTTTTGCTCATTATGATGAGGGCTAATGAGCTGTGGGGCACTGATAGCCTATCCTCTGACCACTGGAAATATTATCTTGCAAATCTTCTGGCCATTGAGATCTCAAGAGGCATCAGCCACCTAATTCTGCACTAGTTACAGGACTGAATGTGAAACTAAAGTAGAGCACCTACATTTGGAATAAATGTGAAAACTGAAATGAGGATGGGATTCTCAGATTCCCTTCACAAGAAAGGCATTGCTTGGTAGATGAATACCTTCTCAAAACTGACAAGAGGTATTGAATTGCACTGCAAATGGATATATTCCTGGAATATCCTAAGCATAGGGAGCAGCAAACATCACAGATCAGCTTTCTCATCTAAAACCTAAAAAATGTGTGTCAAAATCTGCAAGCAGTGTCCAACCATCAAACAGTCCCCCACTTCCCATGTATAGCAGGTATGATGCCCTGGAGTCCTACTAGAAGGGATGTAATGACATTTGGCTCTTCTCTGGAAGAGGGTTTTATTCAGCTGTTTCACTGAGGGTTCTTCCTTCATCCCAAAGGGAAATAAATGTGTCCTTTATACAGGTCCTTTGCCCTGCTGCTTGTATTTCTTGACCCTTATATATCCATTCAAGTAACCACCCACATGGTGGCACCATGACAGAGGAGCAGTATAGCGTATCAGTGACTTCTTGGTAAGCTTTTGTTTGGCAATGCTGCAGTTTAAAATTTAATACCAGACTTTCTTTGCTCACCTGCTCGCCCCACAACAACTTTCAAATGCTGGAAAATACAAGGGAGGCTGTGGAGGTGGATGATGTTGCGACAAGGCTTCACAAACATGTGTGTGGGAGGGAACACAAGAGCACAATAAATGCCTTGTGTAGATAAGCCCTCAGATAGAAAACTCCAGAATTATGGGCAGCAAAAACCATGTTGAGTCGCCAGTGAAAATGAAGATCGAACAAAAATGAAGGTGACTGTGGAAAATGTGCAATGGAACGTGCTTCTTTTTGTAAAGAAGAAAAGTTAAAGCTAAGATTTTCAGGAAGCTGAGCCTACATGCCTTGCTCATTTGAATGCTTCTCAGAATCAGGTGACTTCAAGGCTGACAGAACCAGAAAATGGGTGGATATGAATTCCAGGAACGGTCTTCAGAGCTTTGTAAAAGTTTCAACTTACACCTCATCTGATTCTTAAAGCACTGCAAATGCTTCTGGTGATCTTATAGTTGCTCTCTTACCTATTGAAAGATGTCTTTAAAGCAGCAGTTCCCAACCTTTTGGCACCTGGGACCAGTTTCATGGAAGACCATTTTTGCACTGACTGGGGGTGAGGAGGAGGATGGTTTTGGGATGATTCCAGCGCATTAAAGTGGTGCCTCATACTTTGAACTTAATTCATTTCAGGGGGCCGTTTGAACTCTGAACTGTTTGAAGGCTGAAGCAATGTTCCCCATTACAATTAATGGAAAGTGAATTAATCCATTCCCAGACCCCAAATAATACCCATCTTGATAAACTTAAACAGTAAATATGCATAGCTTAAGGTAAACATAACACAATAAAATGCCAGATTTATTAATTAAAATTTGAAACGTCTATGGAATGTGCTCCCCAGAGAGGTCTGCCTGGCGCCGTCATTATATGTTTTTTGGTGCCAGGTTAAGACCTTTCTATTTAATCAATATTTTAATAAGTTTTAATATTGAATTTTATCATCATATTTTAATTGCAGCCAGAGTGGGTCGTTAATTTATTTATGTTATGGTTAGATATTTGTATTTTATTTGTGTAAGCTGTCCTGAGGCTCTTGCAAAGGACGGCATACAAATATCCTAAATAAATAAATAAACAAACAATTAATAAAAATATGTACATATGTACAGTACTGTATAATAAAATGAAAATTGCATTTACTGTCCAAATGTTTTAGCGAGGAGTGGTGAAGCAGAAAAGGATTGAGAAGGCAATGAGAAGAATCAGGAAGGCTGGCAGTTAACGGGGGCTGAAAAGGATCAAGGACTCAGTGCGAAGGATCAGAAAGGCAGGCAGTTAAAAGACACTCAGAACAATCGAAAAGGCACTCAAAAAGATCAAAAGGCGTGCAGTGAAATGCCAAGACGAGACAAGAGACAACTTGGCCGCACAACTGATGACATTTACGCAGCAACCACATTTTTTTCACTGTGCCTGCAATGCAAACTTAGATGCTTCTTTTGAACTTCAGAGAGATTTCATCTTTACTCTAACATTCAAACTTTGGCTCTCAGCTGCTGCTCACCTCCTGCTGTGTGGTCCTGTTGCTAACAGGCCACAGACCAGTACCAGTCCATGGGCCAGGGGTTGGGGACCCCTGCTTTGAAGAAAGTCAAGCAAGAAAACAGAGACCTGTTGGCTTATGTAAAGGTTGTCAGGTGCCTGCAAGTACACGCCAATGAACACCATAGCTTAAACAACCCATGGTAGGCTATTTTGATCATGCAAGCTCACCTAGAACATCAAAAGGATGACTTGGCCTCCCTGAGAAAACTTTCCCATTGAAATTATGAAATCAAGAAATTAACTAGCCCAGAGCAGGCTCATAGAGAGTTTTTGCTCCTCAGAGTATCTTAGAGAGATTGTTGGGCAGGAAGACTTGAGCTGGGGTTTCCAAACCTAGCTTTTGCTTACCGAAGATTATACAGATGGGAATCCTATCTACTGTCCAATGCAACATCCCATCTTATACAGAATTAAGGCATTAGTCAGAAGAGGCAATTTAGCCTCAAGGGCTTCGTGTCCCAGGGTGCTGCTGTCCAAACCAATCAGTTTTACCTCTGACCCCCTCTCCTGGTGCAAGACTGTCAATAAAGATACAGCTTGTTTTACTATGACGCGCTTGTCCTATTCTAGCAGCTTGTGTTCAAATAACCATTCTGGACTTCAAGAGGTCATAGATTTGAGTGGCATTGTTACTAGGCCTGGACTGATCGGGCTCTAGCCTTGAATCTATTTCCCAGAGCCCTGATCTATTCCTGAGAGCCCTGAGGGCCCACTCTTTCTCATGGAAGCTTCTGCCTCCTCGCCCCAGGATCATTGCCATGCAGGAGATGGCTTTCAAGAGGATTGCAGCTGGCCCTCCCCTCCCCACACACTGTGATTCCTGCCCCCATCCACCCTGCCTGTCAATTCAGATGAGAAAGAAGCCCTGCGAAGTGCCTGCCTGTGGTTCAGTTTCACCACCTTGCAAGAAGTGAAAGGGCAAAGATGTAAAACAAATGGCAGCAACACGTCATCGCTGAGGTCCAGGCTGGCCTTCATTCATAAATCTAGAGATCAACTAACAGCAGTAAATGCTAGAGATATAGAGGTACATTTAGATAGGCAATATATCCATAGATATGCAGAAATCCACCAAAGAACAGGGCTTGGACCTTGTATGTCTCCCACCCCCTCCTAATAATAATAATAATAATAATAATAATAATAATAATAAAATAGTCGACAACAACGGTGATAATGATGATGAGCCAGTTGGTTAAGAGCAAAAATCCACTCTTGACAAATTAGAATCACGAAGGTAATTACTGCAGAAAAATACTTAGGTGGTGTGGGTCTCATTTGCATTTTCATTACCTGTGGCTCTGAATCTGATTTCATTATATCTCTGTGCTGTATAATTTTTGCAGCTTTTCCTTTTGAGAAAACCGTGGGGGTGTTAATAGAGTTTAGCCTTTGTAATACTTGCAAGGCAGAACTGCCAGAGGCATCTCAGAGCTGTGTGTGTCTAACTCTGCAAAAATTCTGTTCATATTAGCCATCATCTGTGAGAATCACATTGATGTGGAAGAAATGTCTGGTCATCACAGCCTCACACACAGCTTGCTCCACTCCCCTAGCAACTGAGTTCCGATAGAGAGTGGGGCTAGCAGAACCCTCCCCAACATTTTGAAATGTTGTCCTTCTCTTTCTGCACCACCATGTGACCTATGTGCTGGCACTGAGGGGCACTATTTTGTGCGACCTTAGAACTCAATGGGACTTTTGCCATTTGGTTTTAATAGTGTCACTAAAGCTTTGATTGGAAACCAGGTGGAAACATTTGTGCCTACCGATTTTCCTTGTTCTCTTCCTAAAGGAAGATTCCCCGCTGTGCTCTCTACCAACTAGCTATTCCTATGTTCCACTGATTTTTTTTTCCAGTGAATTTTAGCACAATGTAGCCACTGGTCCAACAATTAATGTTCCATAGTTAGAAGCCCTCAAGTGCTTTTCCCCTGCCATGCTGATAATGAGCTACAGATTTTTCCAAATGTCACCTTCCCTTTTTAGTCCAATCTCTGATTCAAAAGAGACAAAGGCAAGCAGTTCTTCATGATATAAATGTTTCTGGTTTTGCAGAATGGTTGCTGGTTACTTCACTGACTTTTGGATTAGCAGGGCACATGTGTGTTACGGAGATCCAACACCTTAGGAATTTGTTCGAATACATTTATGAAGAAAGCAACTACATGTTTTCCAAGGTTTTCAAGTGGGTACACAGGGATTCCGAACCTTTTTTGAAATGTGGACACATTTGGAATTTTGAGAAATTATGGACACTCTCACAAAATGGCTGCCATAGCAGGCATGACTGATCATAAAATATTCATTTGCCAGAACAGTATTGTCTTGTTCCTGGACAGGAAAAATAGCTTGTTGGGAGCCCAAGAACTATCAGAGGGAAGAATCATCTGAATTTCAAAATGCAAAGCCACTGCTTTGAACCTGAATAAAGAGAGGATACTGTGGGGAACTATTGCTTTCTCTGTTTTCTAGCCAAGGGAGCCAGCGTTTGTCCATAGACAGTCTCCGTGGTCATGTGGCCAGCATGACTAAACACCAAAGTGCACAGAGCACTGTTACCTTCCCACTGTAGTGGTACCTTTTTATCTACTTGCATTTGCATGCTTTCAAACTGCAAGGTAGGCAGGATGATAAAAGACACAGAGGCATAAAATTAAAACCAGGGGAGGGCAGGCAGTTTGGCCTGGACCAAGAGAGATGACTACGAGTATTCTGTGTGGAGCAAGAGGTTCCACCCAAGGCATATCCGCATTTATTAGATTAGAATGATTAGAAAGCTTTCTCCAACTTGTTTCCTTTGAGGGTACAACCATCAGCTATGAGCAGCTATGCAGGCTAGAGATTATGGAAGTTTGTAGTTGAATACATCCAGAAAGCTGTAGAAGAACATATGTAGAGAGCTGCATCTCTACAGATGCTGTAGGAAACTTGTATCGGTTAGGGTGGAAATCTCCCAGGACACACACGCCTTTTGTCCCTGGACACACATGCATGTGTGCATGCACAGACACACAAAGAGAGAGAAAGACAGAGAGAATATTTGAATACCAATGTGCCTAACTAGCTTGTCAGATTCTGCTGCAGACTTGCAGTTTAATATTGTGGGGTACAATATAAAGCAGTTCTGGATATGGATAATGAATGGCAAATCTCCTCCTTACTTCGTAGTATTTATTTATCCCTGACCTGTCACCTTCCATATATGTCGGGCCACAACTCTCATTGAGCCAGGTGGAAAAGGTAGCAGCTATAGTCCAACTGACAAGGAGGTCACTAGGTTGGAAAAGGCTGACTTATTGTATGGAGGAGCTGAGAAAGTTTGTCTGCAGGGACCCACAAACTCTTGAAAGGGGAAAAACCAACCGTTCTTTTTGAGTCATCTCTTTTCACATGTTTAAAATGGATACAGTTTTACAGGGTTTCGTATGTCTGCTGAAAGGACTGACAAGTTTCTAGAGAGGGGCTGCAGGAAGCACAGTCTGGGTGGTATGCTAATGTAATTAAAACCACATGTGAATAGTTTCCAAATCACAATCTCAAGAAGTCCTTAACCAATCTTAAATCAAGAGCACTTCCCAACAAGTCTTTTGTTATCTGGCTATATTAAGCTGGAAGAAGTCTGGGTTTGAAGAACATTTCAGATGTGATGCATAGATTCCTAATTAAGTGATCCTCTTACGGATCATCATGTACGTCTGTCCCTCAATGTTTCTTAGGTTTCTCCCCATCCCTTGTGTTGTTCACCCACATGCTTGCAATGCTCTTTTGCAATATCTATAGAATGCAAATGCACAGCCACACAGGGTATCCCTGCACTCTTCAGAACACATCCCTATATAAAACAGGAGGAGGCAAGGGTTTTACTCCCCTTGCCCCAATATTACAATAAGCTGGGAGGGGCGTGACCAAGCCTGAATTTGTCGTTTCAATGTTCTGAGTGGCTTCCAAGTCCCACTCTGCATGTCAGGCTGCTCTTCACATCTCTTAAAGCATCAGTCTGTCTGCCCCCTCCATTCTCCTGAATCTTGAAACCCCCCCACTTTGGCCTGCTGAGTGTGTCCTCACAGTGTGAACTGCCTCCCTTTTTGGCAGTCTTGCTGTCTTGCTTCCAAATTGAGAGACACTTGACCAGGAGAGTTGCTATCAGAGTAAACAAGTGGGACCTGCTGCAAAATGCTGCATTGCATTGTTGCCTATGAACAGGAAGCTTCCAGTCAACCAACCATGACACAGAATGGTAGAATAATAGAGCTAGAAGGGGCCAGAAGGCCATCGCGCCCAACTCCCTGCTCAGTGCTGGACTCTGAGTTAAACTATCCCTCTCTGATGGCTGTCCAGTTGCATCCTGAATGACTCTAGCATGGGAAAGCTCACAGTCTCTCTAGATAATTGGTTCCATTGCTGTACCACTCAAACAGGAAGTTCTTCCTGATGTTTATCCAGAACCTGGCTTCCTGCAACTTGGCCTTGTTATTCTGTGTCCTGCACTCTGGGATAACGGAGAAGAGATCCTGACCTTCCTCTTTGTGATAGCCTTTCAAGAACTTGTCGAGTATCTCCCTTCAAGTCTTCTCTTTTTGAGGCTGACCATGCCCAATTCTTTCAATCTCCCCTCACAGTACTTGTTTCCAGTTCCCAGATCATCCTTGTTGCCCTCCTCAGAACCCTTTTCCAGCTTGTCTGCATCTTGTCTTCCTCCATCTGGATGTTCTGTGTGCCCTGGTCCCCCGCACCCCAGGGGTTTTTTCCCAGCTGCCATTCATTGTGCCAGGGTATCCCCTCATCTCCTTTGGCCTGGTATTCCTACTGGCCTGTAATGCTCACCTCCAGTTAGTTTTCAATTAACATTTGGTACTCTATGACTATTGAGCATGCTCTGTACATATCTGCAAGGATGGGGCAGGGGAGTGCTGTTAATTATTTTTTCAAATGTTCTCTCCATCTCTTTCTCCTCTTTGATACGTATGCAATCCTCTGCATCCTCCAGAGCTTGCAGGTACCACCCTCTTATATCACAGAATGTGATCATGTTTTGGCTTCTGTTTGCCTGGTGCTCAGCACCTGAGTCTGTTATCACAGGGAGTGATGATATAAGGAGAGAGGAAGAATCCCCCTTTTCCCCAGCTGTTGTTTATACTGAAAGCAATTCCTTAGCTTGCACATCATTAACTCAGTAGGCTGCACTTGTGTGTGATTTCTGAGGTCATCACTGTGTGTTCTGGGAATGTGGGGGTGTCATCCTTGAGTCTCCAAAGGGCAGCCCCCTGGTTATAGGCAAATGCCTGTACCAATGTCCTGACAGCATTTCAGAGCTTCTGTTTTGAACAGAGGAGGAGTCAAATTTATGCTACTTTCCTCATCTGGAAACTTCCACACAGCAGGGGGAAGGGGAGGCACGTCACCCTTTCTGGGGCTACTAATCTCCCCTTGCTTCACACCGAATTGACTACAAAACTATGCACCAGTTGGGCCAGTCTGTCCCTAGTAAGAGTGTCATCACAGCCTCTCTCAATATACCCCTCGCCATTTCAAAAAGTCCTTCAATTGTCAGTGTTTCACACACACACATTTAGTAATATCCACCTTCCATTTGGACTCTAACCATAGAAGCTTTTCCAGCCAAGTCATTTTCTCCTGTCATTATTCACTCTTTTTTTTCAGGTGTACTTCCTTGATAACTATAATTGCTTTTGGCAAAAGTTACAAATTGCAGAAGGTATTGGGTGGATGGCTTGAATGCTAGACAGTTCCTGGATTTCTCCTGGCTCCAAGCATTAAATGGCTGGATGTAGATAATTTAGATGAATGCAATTGATTTTGGTCTTGAATTCGATTCCTATGAAAATTTATGGGAGCAAGCAAACAGAGCTATTGCTTCAAGGAACAGAATAGCCTCTCTTAAATGCACAATGTATATCTCCTACTGATTTCTAAAGAATGAACTTGGCTGTGTAGCATTTATATTTATATATATATATATATATATATAGAGAGAGAGAGAGAGAGAGAGAGAGAGAGAGAATGAAATGAAGCAATGATAATCTATGCATATCCTTATTCCAAGAAACCTTAACCTGAACAATACCACAACATCAGTTGTTCACAGTCCATTCCCTTTTTTCCTAGCTCTGTATTTTTATCTGTCCTGAGATTGTATGGAGAACCTTTCAAAATCAAGAATCATCACAGGCTCAGAATACATCCAGCAGCCTACATGATCAAGCATAAATTCTTAGAAATCAAAACCTGCATAATCAACAGCCAACTTAACTGAAACATCTCCTTGGAAGCTGTATTTACCCTAATGACAACAAATGGCAATGACTGCAGCTTAACTGAGGCAGTTATTACCCTAAGTACTACTAAAAAGGAATATATTCAAATGGTGAGTGAATTGTGATGCATCACCAGGTATGAAAGTCTGAACTCTGATCCGTTTAGTTACAAAATTCCCAAAGGAAGCTTAAAGCTGGAAGAACATTAAAGGAAAGTTCACTGAACACCAAGTAACCATGCACAGCCAAACAAAAGTTTGCCATTTTCTCAGAAAACAGATGACTAGCAGAAATGATTACTTCACAGGGAAGTGCAGGGTGCTCAGTGAGTTGACCCAACTTAGAGGACACAAATGTATACTAAACGATCTCGAAACAGATAGGTGTATGCCATTTGCTCAACCTATTTGCAGACAAGGCTAAGATTCAGCACCATGGATACCTCCTTTGAAGTTCAAGCCAAGAACAAGAGCAGTGACACCATATACACACACACACACGTTTTGGGGCCACAAACATCCACAGGAAGCAGGCCAAGAACTGGTAGCAGGGAATACTTGAGTATTTGTCCAGACAAAGGTTATGGTTATACCTGCTGCTTCATATCCTCTTGTTTAACTTTTGTACCTCATTGTCATGGTATCATCTTTGTGTGTTTCCCATTCATATGTGCTTCTGTCTCCCAGTCTTCAGTGTTTGTTTTTATTTTTCTAAAATAATATTGATTTTGCAAAGGTGCACTCATGCAAAACTTGCGAATGCAAAATTATATCAATTTTGCAAGGTTGTCCTCATATAAACATTGCACCCACAACCAAATAAAAACAGGGCACACTGAGACCGAGTGTGTGGGTGCCTGCCTGCCTGCCTGCCTTCAGAGAAACTGCTAGTGTCACCAGTCAGAAGACTTTGCACAGCTCTTCTCTATTCCTCCTTAAGGGCTATGGTGTGATAGAAACCGAGATGGAAGAAGTGGTAACTGATCTTGGAAAGTTAACTAAGGGAAGACCACTTCTGTGTTTGAAGCCTTCCATGTGCATATGGAAAGACACATCCAGGATCAGGAATACCAGAGAGACCATTCAGCTGTAAGTCCTGCAAGACCTGCTCCCAGTTTCTCTGCCTGTCTCTCTTCACCTGGCCTGGGGGGCACCAACACCCTAGATAGCCCCAGCTAAGGAGGCTGCTCCTGTTGCTGAAGGTGCCTAGAGAATATCAAGGCAGGATCTTGCTGAAGCTTTGTGACTGGAACACCTTTTTGCTATAGATGCGATATATTATTTTTATTACTATTTAAGTGGGTTTATATTTCACTTTTGTTTGGCCTTAGTATGCATTATCAGGGGCTTGTTTAGCTTTCTTGGTTAATATTTATTGCAAAGTCTTTAGCCTATTTGTATGATTATTTAAATATTGTTATGACTTGTAGTTGTTAGTTATCTGGGAATGTTGATGAATTTAATGTATTTTTCTTGATACTGCTGCAATTTGCTGTGAATGCGGTTTTACCATAGATAAGCAGCATACAAATCAACTGATGCTGAAGAGTTCCAGAATCTAACAAAAGCCGAATTTCACCTGTGCTGAAGACATTAACAGAATAATGTAGCAGTCTGCAGTGGTGCAAATTCTCTCTAAACCATTTTAAAAGTTAAAAGAAGAATACAGAATGGAAAAGAACAGTTCAAGGCTTTTATGTAGTCCAAATGTGAGAACGCTTGTCTTTTTTTCCGGTCAGGTTTTTTCACATGGAACATAAGGGATTAGTGTTATAAGGGATAATAAATGCCATATATGTCATATATACTCTGAATATAGAAATCACAGAATTATCCTCACAGAATTATCAGTTCAATCACTAATGTGGCTGCACACAAATTATGGAAGGAGGAGTGTTTGGACTTGGCTCCCAGAGAATCTGTGCTGCTGTCTTTGCAGTCACCACATATGACAATTAAAACACTATTTTCTGGCTACTGGAATCTGAATCCCAGAGTGCATTTCTATTTCAGTTCATAAGGACTGTAGTGTACCATGCTTGGAAGTTTCCCCCAACTGCAAGTGTAGCCACCTCTAAATGGAGGTGGGTGGAAACAAGCACCAAAAATTCATGCTAGGTTGTTTAAGAAAGTCCTGGAGTTTTTCTTACAAGACTATATGATGTGCGTGGCAAACAAATACTTGCACGTTCTGAAAAGCTTGGAAAAAACTCAGACTTGTCATTGAAACCATTATTGCTTGTCACTTGAAACTGATATTTGAATGCCCAAGACACAGAACTTTAATAAAACTAAATTTCAGCAATCCGTTCCTTAGAGATGCAATCTGGTCCTAATAATATTTTGTTCAGAAATGCCTCTTTGCGTTCGTGGGCTCGCTCCTTGGTGGGTGTGCTTGAGATTGCAGCCTTTGATTTCAGCAGCCGCATGCTGTGCTCCCTTTTCCCTTTCCATTCTTTTCTGCCTTTGCTGGTCCCTGCCAGACCATTTGCTCCAGGGATATGTTTCCCACTGTACCTACTGCACACACTCAGTGGATCTTTATCACTGTGCTACGTTTTGACATTTTTAGAGCCTTCTTTGCCATTATGTGCACTGTTTAATTCTGCAGGTCATAACTATGCAGTGTGATGGTCAGCATAATTAAACACACAAAGACAGAACTGGTAAGCCTGATTTGGGCATTGTCTTGCTCCTCACGCTCTCAGTTGTATTAAATCTGTATCCTGCAACACACTACACAAAAATGAGCCTTCTGCTCAAAGGCAATGCAAGGAAAAGGTCTACAAAAAGAATTTAGCTGATGCAAAAGTATTGCTAGTGACACTTGCTCCTGCTTTAACACCTTCTTAATCCATTTGCCTGTCATGAGACTGACTATGTATTTCATAATGTGAACTCTAAAGGGAACTTCTGCTGCTTAGCCATATCCTGGAAAACCTCACCTGTTTTTCGCCAAATGGCCCTGATCATAATGGCATGCACGCTTTTCATGCCCCTGGGCAACACCTGAAGAGTTCTTTGGTTGTGGCAATCCACACTACAGTGAAATTTCTTTTTAAGTTCTAACTGCTATGTCTACATTTGCATCTAGAAATATATATCAGCATCTGATTTTTTATGCAAATCACTGTAAACATCATCATCATCATCATCATCATCATTTGCTGATGCATTTTCTCCTTAAGGGCAATACATAATTGGCCATCCTAGCTTCACACCTGGTCCAGATGTACTCCACCATTTCATTAAATCTTCTATTGCATTGCCATCAAATGTGCTTTTCATGACAGTTGGACTGAGTGGAGAACCTTCTACAAAGATCTTTTATGAATACATTTGCAAATGCTGTGGAGTTCTAATGCAGGGCATGAAATTTCTGCTCGTCTGCTCGCCAAATGCGAGTGTAAATTCAATTCCTTTCCTAATTGCAAATGGGACCCTAACCAGGAAGCAAACCCACATGGACCCGCACAGGCAGAGACTTGGACACATCCGGTTTCTGCAATCCTTGGACCTGTCTCTCCACTGGCCCTTCTAGGAAGCAGCCCTCTCTTGCTTTAACCCTTAGATGGGCCGCAAAGTGTGAGAAGTGTTATTGCAGGCGGTTGGAGGTGGGAGGGTGCGGAGCGGGTGGTGGGGCTCTGGCGTCCTCTGCTCGCCCCCCCTAAGGCAAGCCCGGCGGCTGCTTCTTGGCCCGAATGGAGACAAAGTGAGGCTGGGAGTCTCCGCCTTCCTGGAGGGGCCAAGCGATGTGAATTGGGAGAGCTTTTCCTTCCCTGCCCCTGCCCCGCATCCCGCCATTCCAGTGCATGGGAAAGCTGGAAGGAGCCAGAGGATGCAATGGGACAATGTAAATTTTTTGTCATGTTGTTATTTATTTGTATATTTTGTTTTGTTGTGAGCCACCCCGAGGCTTTGTTGCGATGGGGTGGCATAGAAATGTTTTAAATAAATAAAATAAATAAACATAGAAATGTTTTAAATAAATAAATAAATAAATAAATGGGAGGGCTGGGGGGCGCGGCGGAGGATCTGGGGAGATGTCTCTGCCCCACGAGGTTGCACACTTCAGGTGGAGAGTAAGGTTTTTGTCTGACTAGTAGGTCTAGACTTGAAATTTTAAGCCCTGTTCTAATGAAAAAGTGAACAGAACAAGATTCTTATTTATTTATTTATCTATTTATATCCTGCCTTTTTCCTACAAAGGCTCAAGGCAGCTTACATCTCCTCCTCCATCTTATCCCCACAACAACAACCCTGTGAGGTAGGTTGGGCTGAGAGTCTGTGACTGGCCCAAAGTCACCCAGGTGGCTGTGGTATTTTACTGTGGTATTCACATATTGAACCTTCAGTTTCAATATAAAATTATGGCTGCAATCCTATACTCGGTTTCCTGGGAGTAAGCTCCATTCAAGTCAGTGGGATATACTTATACTGGGTTATACTTATGAACCGACATGTACAGCATAGCTCTGTAAGGTTGAGACCTTTTTGGTCCCATGGAGGGTATGTCAGTGGCCACCAGATAGGTGAGTTCTGCTCTCTGAAGGGAAAGAAAGAGATCTGGCCTTGAAAGGAGGAGATCTAACCTCAGATGACCTCACCAAGCTCCCATGGAAACCTCCAAGGCCTTTCCCTTTAAAGCTGGTGAGTCGGGAGACATTTCATGAGCAGATAGGCAGATGCTTTGCATCCACAGGTCTTCCAGGCATGCTCCTGATGCTGGTAGGTTTCAATAGTAGGGAAATCATGCAAGGATGGCAGAAACTGGAACAGGGAGCAACAGAGAAAATGTCACTTATTCCTGCTTTTTCTCCTGCTGATTCAAGCCCACCAAGACTTTGAATGAGGCAGTTGGTTCACAATCTGATCTCCAATGGGACAGCCAGGAATAGGCTTGCTCCATAAGACACTTCAGTATCAGTCTTGACCCTATAATATTCTCACTGAGATATGATGCTGAATTTAAGATTTAAAATTAAGCATATTTAAAGCCATTAAAGCTGTAACTGCAAATCATTTTGAGATTAAAAAAATAAGCAACAACCATGCTCCTAAAATGGAATCTTTTCTCTCTGTGTTTTGAGTGCAATCCTACAAATGTTAAGCACAGTTCTGATACTAAATCAAATTCTTGTTCTTAGCCAGGTACTCAAGGGGTACTCCTTTCCATAATTTTATTTGGTGCACACCTGCTCTGAGACGCTATTTTGCACCTAACTCCAGTTAGTAAACCTTGAGGCTCTACTTTTATCAATGTTATAATGACTGTAAGCTTTCAATGACGGAGCAATTTTTCTTGGTAGAAAGGTAGGACACCAAACAAACAAACAAACAAACAAATAAACAAACAGTAACATGCAAAGTAGATCCTTGAAGCTTGAATAAGGCCAACCCATGGCTATAATTTAGCGCATACAGCACTATCCAAACCATTTCCAGAAACATGGGGCATTGTCTTGTACCATGTGAGACAAGTAGTCCATTTAGTCAATGCTGACTCTTCCAAACAAAAGAAGAAGTAAGTATGAAGTAAATATGGGCAGTGCATCCTTAAGTGATAGTCCTGCCTCCTCCCAGGAATTTTTCTTTCAATCCTCCAGTCCTTTAGTCTATTTAGTCAGTGCTGACTCTTCCAAACAGGGATCTTTTGCATCTGAAGAATGAACTGAAGGCTATTTGCGTGCAAATATGTGCTGTAGCACAGAGCTATAGACCCTCCCCTTCTACTTAAAAGTGCCTACTTAAAAGTGATTTCAGTTGGATTTACACCCAAATAAGTGTGCATAAGCTGGTGCTGTTAGGAATACAATACCGTTAAAACAAGTGAGCTTAAACGTAACTGATACTTGGCTGGACTGAGGACGGTAAGTTCAGATATTACAAGTACGTGCTATAACAATACTTATGGAATGAAAAGGTCATGCACAACTCTTTAATTAGGTGAAATATTAATGAAATGAATGTTCAGTCAAAATGAATTAACCTTAAAGCATCCAAAGAGATGAGGAAAGTCTTGTTTTTGACGTATTCCATCCTAACTTCTGCTTAATAAATGCATTTCTGACTAGGAGAGGAAGAGGGCATTTCATAATTATGTGGATTATATTTAAAGGCAAAAATAATTTATTATTCAGAACCAGAACTGAGTTCAAGGAATTATCATGGAAATTATAATTATTGTAGCAGCTGGGTGCCTTCATGATCCCTCAGTGTGATTAAATCCAATGAGTTTAAGAAAGTCTAGAAGTTAACTAATATAATAAAACATGCATGATTAAAAGTAAAAGCCCCCAGCCCCAAAGCAAAGCAATGAGATACTTCTGCTTTAATTTGTGAGGAGGATCAAGTACAGGATGCCTTGCATGACGCATTCCATATTTACTGGACAGATAGGAGGAATCAGTATGGAGACAATTTGTAGGTGACCATTCTCAGCCGTTGGAACACCTCAATAAGGCATCCTCAAGATCTTGTTCTATCGTGGCAGCTATGCCATTATTATTTATAGATTAAGAATTGTCCTTTTGCATCAGACCCTCAGACCATCTACCTTGCCCAGTCTTTCCCAAGACAGTGCTCTGCAGATGTGTTGGGGTACCACTCCCATCATCCCCACCCACCATGACCAATGATGTAAATTGTAGTCCTATATTCTCAATACACCTACTCTAACAGTCAGTTTCCCAAAAATGCTACCAGATACCACAGTAACAGAAGTAAGGGTCAATTCCTGTCACTTTTCTATGAACTCTGGTATATGAAATTTTATTCCTTCAGTACAAGAAAGGTCTACTTGAACTTCCATGCTCATCTTTTAAAAAGCATCTAAGTTAATGGCCATCATATCATTCAGTGAGATATCCCTGCCTTATAAGAACTTCCTTATTTCCTGACCCTTCTGGAATCATAGAATAGTTGAGTCAGGAGGGGCGGGAGGCAACTGGGACCACTTCCCAGCTCAAGTGCAGGACTCCAAATTAAACCCTCCCTCTCAGGTGGCCTTGCGGTCCAAGGGACTCGCAGGAGTCTCCTCCAGCACCTCAGTTCAAAGGCCTCAATCCTTTGGCACTCAGCCTTCCTTGTGGTCCAGCTTTCACAGCCATACAAGGTGATCAAACTGGTCAGTCCTAGAGGAGATCAACCCTGACTGCTCTTTAGAAGGCCAGATGCTGAAGATGAAACTCAAATACTTTGGCCACCTAATGAGAAGGAAGGACTCCCTGGAGAAGAGCCTAATGCTGGGAACAATAGATGGCAAAAGAAGAAGGGAACGGCAGAGGATGAGGTGGCTGGATGGAGTCACTGAGGCGGTTGGTGTGAGCTTGAGTGGACTCTGGGAGATGGTGGAGGAGAGGAAGGCCTGGAGGAGTGTTGTCCATGGGATCGCGATGGGTCAGACATGACTTCGCGACTAACAACAACAACATCTTGGCATTTGTTATTCTAGTTCTGGTCAGTTGTCAGTATTGTATATCTCTCTATAGAACTATGCTTTTGTTCCCCACTTCTAAACATGCATTTACATGATGCAACATTACCAATAGCAAGGAATTAAGAGGAATTGTCTCCTTGTACCACACTGATTGTGTCATAACAGTCAGAGCACAAGAACAGGATACAAGTTACCATTAAAGCTGGATAAAATGCCCCCCCCCCCATTCTTCTGTAGGTGGGCTCGGCCAGAGTTCCAGAAAAAGATCTACTTCTGCTTCATTGACTACGCTAAAGCCTTTGATTGTGTGGATCACACCAAATTGTGGCAAGTTCTTAAAGAGATGGGAGTACCAGACCATCTTATTTGTCTCTTGAGAAACCTATATGTGGGTCAAGAAGCAACAGTGAGAACTGGACACGGAACCACTGATTGGTTCAAAATTGAGAAAGGAGTTCGGCAAGGCTGTATACTGTCACCCTGCCTATTTAACTTATATGCAGAGCACATCATGAGAAAGGCAGGGCTAGATGAATCACCAGTTGGAATCAAGATTGCTGGGAGAAATATCAACAACCTGAGATATGCAGATGATACCACTCTCATGGCAGAAAGTGAAGAGGAACTAAAGAGCCTCTTGATGCGGGTGAAGGAGGAGAGCACAAAAGTTGGCTTGAAACTCAACATTAAGAAAACTAAGATCATGGCATCTGGTCCTCTCACTTCCTGGCAAATAGATGGGGAAGAAATGGAGGTAGTGACAGATTTTATTTCCCTGGGCTCCAATATCACTGCAGATGGGGACTGCAGCCAAGAAATTAAAAGACGCTTGCTCCTGGGGAGGAAAGTTATGGCAAATCTAGATAGCATACTACAAAGCAGAGACATCACCCTGCCAACAAAAGTGCGTATAGTCAAGGCTGTGGTTTTCCCAGTTGCAATGTATGGCTGTGAAAGCTGGACCATAAGGAAGGCTGAGTGCCAAAGACTGAAGCCTTTGAACGGTAGTGCTGGAGGAGACTCCTGCGAGTCCCTTGGACAGCAAGGCGATCAAACCCATCAGTTCTAGAGGAGATCGACCCAGACTGCTCTTTAGAAGGCCAGATCCTGAAGATGAAACTCAAATACTTTGGTCACCTAATGAGAAGGCAGGAATTCCTGGAGAAGAACCTAATGCTGGGAACAATAGATGGCAAAAGAAGAAGGGAATGGCAGAGGATGAGGTGGCTGGATGGAGTCACTGAGGCAGTTGGTGTGAGCTTGAGTGGACTCCAGGGGATGGTGGAGGACAGGAAAGCCTGGAGGAATGTTGTCCATGGGGTCGCAATGAGTCGGACACGGCTTCACAACCAACAACAACAACTACTCAGGTGGCTGTCCCCTTGATGGCTGTCCCAAGCAACCTCACTATGTTAAGGTGTGCATCCAAGAGTGGATGTCATTGGATACAACCTATTTATTTATTTGACATAAAAGTTTTTCATGGCTTCTTTGATATAGAATCCAGTTAGGGTCAAGTTTTGGATCAAGTCATACAACAAATATCAGATTGGAAATTAACTCATTAAATTATTGTTGCATTTTCTTACCACTGAAATGTTAAAATACTTAATACAGGTAAAAATGAAATGGTTTCTCAAAATGCTTTAGTGACATTTGAATTTGTGACATTTTTGTTTTGACATTTCCATAACTCTTCTTTCATAAAAGCTTTCCAAATTGACTCCCTATCCTATAGCCAAGTCACAGCGTACATTCATATCTTTGAAGAAATTAAATGACTCTTCAGATAAAATTCTTCACATTAAATGTATATTTATAGCAGAGTTTTAGCAGTTCTGAAGGTAAGTGAATGGCTTACTTCGTAATACAAATTCTGTCCACCCTTCTTAAATCCTGAAAATGCTAATGCAAGGGTGAAGTCCAACCACTGTCCTGCTGACATGAGGTTTCTGACCTTGGAAAGGGCTATCAGTGAGGATAAGGCTATTGACAGCTACTAGGTGTGATAACTATGCATTACTCTCAGTATACTGCTTGCTAGAAAACACAAGCAGAAAGCTATTGTGTTCATGCCCTCCTTGCAGGCTCTCCATGGGCATCTGGTTCCCATGGCGTGAACAGAATGCTGGATGAGATGCATCTCTGACCGGTGTCAGGATCTAAACTATTGACACAGCTTTCCCTGCTGAGTTGATGATCAAGGGCAGCATGGTTCACCCCACAAGGGCCTGCAGGACCAGGATCAGACCAGTAGGGACTTGCAAGGCGTGGCACCTGTGCAACTGTGCGGTGCACCTGGGAGCCCAGGAAGGCTCATAAAAGGCTTCCCTGCGCTGCTTGGCCTGGCCCCAGCAATGGGGCCTTTGTGTTGCCAGTCCCTTCCACTCTTGCCTTGCCCTTAACGGCAACTTCATCCCCTCCTGCTACTGCCCTAAACTCTAGTCTGGCCCTACCTTGCCTTTGTCTCTGGTCCTGCCATGGCTTGTTGGTATCTGTCCCTTGCCTGTCGCAGACTCTGCCCTCACCTTTGGATCTGCCAGGCCTTGCTGGGAATCTGCCCTGCCTGTTCCTGGTCTGCGTTTACCTGAGCACCTGTGTGGCTTTGATGGTGTCTGATCCTTGCTTGTTCCTGATTTTGCCTTTCCTTCTGATCATCTGCACCATGTCAAGATCTCCATCCACCTCCATTACCCTTGGTCCTGATGCTCCAGCCACCTAGACCTGAATGTGATGCTCTAATGCAACATGGCTCTTATGCTCTACATTTACCTCTCCTCCCTGCAGTCCTTTGCCACATAAATCTGCTCCAAAGGATTGAAGCACCTGCCAGAGCAGATTTGGAAGGGCACCGGTAGCTACAGGAGGCAGCAAGGAAAGAATATGGCATATCCATTCATGCAGCACTGGATATAACCCCCTCTCAAGTGATCAGTTACAAGTTAAGCATGACTTTCTGCTCTAGACTTTGGATATTGACCCCACTGTTCTAGTACATCTCACTGACAAGGCACCCAGCACCAATCTAGACCGCCACTTGCTAATAGCCACAAAATGCAAAGCATGTCCCCATTTAGTTTGAAGTGGATCTCAGAATGAGAATGAGGCAACAGTGTCCTCTCCCAAGCACACATGTGAAAATATTTATGCTCTTGTGTTCGTTGGAATAGATCCAATGAACCTAGAAAACGGTTATGCAGATGGAAGACCCGCAGCAAGTGCTGTGCTAGCCAGCACGGGGCCTGCCGCAGCCACGCCATCTGCACTAAATGAATGTGTGCAAGAGGCGATGTGGGGGATCGTTCAGGCTTCTGCCAGCAGCAGAACAAAAATGTGACAGGCTTCCTTGAAGGAAAACCAGCATAGTCAAAAAGCAAATAAACATTCTGTGTGTGTGCGTGCCCATGGCTTAAAATAGAATTATTAAATACAAACTGGTAGTATTTATAGCACTTGCTGCGGAAGGAGGCTTGGATTCTTGAACAGATAACGAATTAGATTGTTTCCAAGGAAAATCCCTCAGTATCTGGGCCCAGGAACTGAGGATGGGGGAAGAATATGCAGGATCTGTGGGATCTGGAAATAAAACTGGCTCAGACTCCAGGGCACAATCTCTTTCTTTATTAAAACATGGTCTGATTCTTCAGAAAACCCATCTTTTACTAGGTAGGTCAGTTTGTACTTTTTTCTCTTAAGTTGCCTCCATACTCTGTGAACTGAGACCAATTTCTTCTATATGACTCAAGCTGTTGTAACATGTCGATTGCAGAGACAAGCAAGCTGAAATGCTCAGTGAAAGACTCCAGTCTCATTCTATTTAAGTAATCTCTTGATTTCTTGAAGCACAGAGTGGTGTAAATGGCATTTTCATTGGTGTGGAACACAAGAGCCCTATTCAGACATTCACCCTCATTGTGTGTGTGGCTAGGGGGAGAATGGAGCCAGACTTGTTGGCCCCACTCACTCCGTTTCATTTCTGGCCCCTTCTATGTGTTCTTAGGGCTCATCTGAAGTGGGGAACCTGCTCTGCCTGTGTGGGTTCCCCAGCTGATTTTGAATCCTGAACTGCATAGGGATCCTCAGTGTGTGGAACTTGCCTCACATTTTCCCTCCATCAAAGGAAACACATTGGGACAGAGATGCAACAATGATACAGTCAGCAAGGGGTCATCTGGCATGTGTAACTGAGACCTGAGTGGGCAAACAAGGAGAAGCTGGTCTCTCCTAACTCTGGCCACCTGGACAGAGCAACAAGGAAGATGGAAGGGCTGGAGGGGAGGTTGCCATGGTCTATAGGAATTTTCTCTCTCTAGGCTCTCTCTCCATCTGACTCCTAATCTAGAATGTGTGCATCTTGTGCTGGGTTAGCAGGACAGATTGGGAATCCTGTTGGTGTACCATCTACTCCATAAATCAATAGTTTCCCTACCGGAGCTGACAGAGGTTGTCTCAGATCCAGTGCTGAGGTCTCTTGGGCCACTGTTTCTCAGGACCTCATGATGACAACGGAGCTGCTCCAACAAGTTATTGGCCAAACACATGCAGCAGGGCACCCTCTGGAGTTGGCTTTTTCAGCCACATAGGGGGATGGTGATCTGAAGGCACCTTCACATGGTCAGATCACTGCCTGCGGAGATTTAGACTAACAATGACTTTTCCCCTCTGGAGGGATGGAGGCCCCATTAAGATGGTCGGCTCCAGAGGGATTTTCCAGCTGATATGGCTGGTGGTCCTGCCAAACCCCTAGCTGATCTCTGGAATACAGAGATGACCCAGGCAGTTGACCTAATCGCTCCTGAGCACCCTTCCTGTCATGGAGTTCCTGTGGCCACGTGGTACCCCTGGGGCCGGAAGCAATGGAATGACGCAGGGGCGGGCTGGAGTGCAGATGGAGGAAAACCACAAGTGGATACAGCCCGGCCTGCTGTGTGTTGCAATCGAATGAATTTGGAGGCACTGAGAGATGCAAGGCGACAATATCCGACTGCCTCCAGCCAGCACATTTGGCCCCAACAAGACATGAGCAGAGAGAGAGGCCTATGGTGGTCAGGGCTGTGTCTGACAGAGAGCACAGTGGAGACAGTCATTAGAAGACTGATGAAGGTCAAAATGTTAGGGGATCGTCAGGTGGCATCCTTTAAGAAATTGAGGGATTATATCTTTTCAAGAAGAAGACCTATGCACTGCCTGAATACTGAAGTCAATGGGACTTCATTATAACTCTTACGCATTGGATTTAACTGTTCTAAAAATCCTCTCTAAAACACAGTCTTCAGGACTGTACTGCAGCTATGTTTCTTGTTGGTAAGCAAGTTGTGAAAATGAATTGCTGTGTACAGAGGATTTTCACAAAAGATTATTTCGTTTTTTAATTAACATCTTTCTCCCAAGGTAGCTGTGCTTTCCATGCCAATGTCTTTTTAATGTGTCTTGCAGTTGAAATTCCTAAGCTACACTAAGCAGTCTCTTTTGGTATGCTAAAGACTCAGTATTACTAACAGACTTGTTTGAGCTGCAAAATAATTGAAAATAATTATAGGTGAAGCAGCACAACTGTAGCTAGGTAAAAACCTTCAAATTTTGAAGCACCTCTATCCATGTTTAATGATGTTACGGCAAGATGTCATGATATGGAAAGACTAGGCCAAGGGGGGGTGGGGGGGACAGCACAGCTAGCAGGTTCTTCACCCACAGTGAAAGCTTGACTTGCATACATGAGCTCTTGCAGAGGAAAAGCTTGGCACTTAAAGGAGTAAATACGGGCAGTGCATCCTTAAGTGATAGTCCTGCCTCCTCCCAGGAATTTTTCTTTCAATCCTCCAGTCCCTCACATTTCAGTATCTGAGAAGCTCAGCTGCTAAAAGCACAGTGTAGGTATCCAAAAAGAGGGGGCAGGGAAAGGTGAATTGGTCTCAGAAAGGAAATGTGAACCTGAAGTGAGAGGGCACCGTGCCGCTCCACCTTCTCTTTACTGCATCACATCCACCCACCCGCTCTCCTGTGAACCTGCCTGTAGATCCATGTGGCTGGGGGGAGCCACTGGTGCCCCTCTTCACAGAGCTTGCCACGCTGAAGTGCCTGCTTCTAGCAGGGTCTTTCTGAGAACCAGACACTGGGACAGGTAGGTGGCTTCAAAAGAGAGGACCTTTTCAGTGGAGGCACCCCATTTGTGGAATAGCCTCCCCAAAGTGGCTAGTCTGGTGCAACTGTTATGGTCCTTTCAGTGCAGGGTGGAGATCTTTTGCTCTTCCAGCCAATACACAAAAATGTGATTACGGTACATCACCCACACACACCTGCTTCATGCAACACAGCAACCCACTGTGGGTAACTAGCTACAGTGTGTTGTCATCATTTTGGCAGCAGACCATTTCCTGCAGGGTGGCTTATTTTTCAGGGACAAGCAGCCTGAGAACCCATGGCTTGTTCAGGGGGCTTTTTGTTCTGCAATGGGTTGTGTCATCCCCAGAAGAGCAATGCACAATTATGCATTGTGGGGATCAGCTCTTGACCTGCTTAGGAAAAGCAGGAAAAACCCATGTGCCAGTGACTGCCCTTCCACCCAAACAGCAAATGAGTAGGGGTAGCAGTCAGAGTGGGAAGGGAGATATAAGACAGGTTCTGCTGCAAAGGCCATGGGGACATGTGTCATGAGTGGAGCTGGCTGGAGCCAGGGGTCAGGCAAGATGGCCCAGGAGGCCCCTTCTGACTCAATCTGTTTCTATGTTTCTACATGCTGGAGCCAGTTGGTGGACAGAGGGGGAAGGACAGGGAGAAGAACCCAGTGTGAGCCTGATCATCTGTCAGGGGTATTGTGGCTTGTTCAGTGACCCACCAGGGCTTATTAGCAGGGTGACCCAGCATGATGTACAAACCTGCCCAGAGAAGGGGGAGTTGCTATTTCCCCCATGGAATCGAGTTGCTTTTATTTATTTGCTATATTTATATCCTTCCGTTTTCCTGCAAGGAAACCAAGGCAGCTTAGATAAATCTCCTCCTCCTCTCCTTTTATCTTCACAACAATCCTGTGAGGTAGGTAAGGTTGAATGACTTGCCTGGTGAGCTTCAGGGCTCAGTGGGGATCTCCCGAGTCCCAGTCAGTACGCTCAGCACTCTGCCACACTGGCTCTCCTTGGCAGCTTTGGCAAATGGGCACTCTTTGGCATCACTGGAAGCTTCCTTCCCAAGAACAGCAGCTTCAGTCAGGCAGTTTTTGTCTGGACCATGGTAGGAAGCCATATCCTCCTCCTCTCATTGCTTGCTCCTTAGGAGGAGGAGGACACATGCTTAACAATCATGCATTTCAGATAGTCAATTGTGTCAACTGATCCATTTGAATTCAGTGAAGAACATCAGAAAGGAAGTATGAGGCATTTCTCAATAGCGGTCTCCATAACGTTGAATCACCTGCTGAGCCTGAATCTATTAGCTTTGCTCAAATGTGTACACATATACCCCTAGTGATGCGTAAATGTTTCTCTAAAACTTTATTAAAGTGTTTGATCAATTATGTATTTTACTGTTATAAGCCTCCCTGTGTTAAAATCAATGGGGCTCATTTGCAGGTTCCTGCGTCATGCAGCAGGTCGCCTATTCTATTTAGTCGTAAAGCAGCATGCCCTTGAAGACACCTGGCAGTGTAAGACTAGGTATGTCTACTCACAAGAAAATCCCATTTTCAGTGGGGTTTACTCCCAGGTGAGTGTGCATAGGATTGTGGCTTGTGCCTCTAATCTGAAGCTTTGTTCTTTCCAAGTGTTAACAAAGTTTCCAGTAGAAAATGCATTGACATGCAGGGTGCCCAAAACAGCTGTTTAAATAAATGTCTTTGCTTACACAGGGAAAAACAGCCAACAGCCTCCTAGATCAGTCTCAGCTATGGCTAATGGTCAGGGATCATGAGACCATCAGTCTTGGCTAATGGTCAGGGATCATGAGGCCTGGAGTCCTGCAGGGAAAATTTGAGAGGAACTCCACTAAGGACAGAAAAAGCTGGATCCAGCCATGTATAAGGAGATGTACTTTCAGTTTTTATCCGCAGAACAGAGATTTTCAGGTTGTTTGTCAGTTGCTCTCACTTTGGCTAATGCATATATTCCAAATTGTTTTTTAAAAATTGTGGGAGGAATAGATTTTTTAAATTGCCTATTATTCAGTTTCTGCAACATATGCTAGACATGCCAAAATGTGAAATGCTTTTTGCTTTAAACTTTTGGCTTGCTCAACCTGTTGTTTTTTGCTGACTGTAACTTAAAGTGACAGCACTTCGAGATCTGATTCCCTTAAACATTTGCTGACCTCAGACACATTAACACAAAGTCAAAAGTTCATCTTTATTTTCCCTCTGCAGTGCTCTCATATCAATATCATCCTTTACTTTGCTGAACATTTCTTTTCTGGAGCATGACATTTCATATGACAACTGTAATACTCACCAATTAATGCTTTCATGAATGCATGACACTCCAAATCATAGTCCCAAGGAGAGTCCACTATCAGAGCCTTCTGCAGCACAAAGTTAACATTCACCCTGTACACTTCCAGGCTCATTATGAACTTAGGTCATTGTGAGAATTTTGTTTTTGCTTGCAGAACATGTGACCATGCTCCATTTGATGTCCCAGATGTGAATGTGAGCATATATCCACTGGAAACATTGAAAATTATTGAACACATATTTGCATTCATCTCATTTCCAATTCCCAGTTGGATTTGTACAAATTTCCCCAATAGACTGAATCAGCACCATGGAAGGAAGAAAAGTTTCTTAGACTTCCTTTCTAGTCTAAGGAAGAAATCTGTGCAGATTTTCAGAGCTGTGCACAGTTTTGGAGATTTACACAAATATCCCACTCAGGCAAAGTGAACAACAATCATGAATGAGAACTGAGCATTAGACAAGAAGAGAAACCATGTGCAGAGAGTTCTGGAGATCTCAGACTTTGCTTGTTTGCACATCCTTACTTGAACCAGCCCATTTGATTTAACTGGAGCAAATTCACACCATGCAATGACCACAGCAGAGGGGCAACCATACTTATGGCATAAGCCCAGGCATCTTTAGATGCAGAAACATTCTACAGCTCTGGCTAGCTCTGGGATGCTAGGAGTTGTCAGCCTTTGATGGGAGTAGTAGACCCAAACATTTGGAGACCAAACTGAGGAAGACTGGCATACAGGTTGCAGGGAATTTGAGAGAGAAGTGCCACTTGACTGGGATGTGTTTTTTATTACAGGGCTTATTAAGTCTTCTCACCAGGGCTTCATCGACATCATTTTAGGCTTTGCATTGCACCATCTTATGCATCCCACAACCATCTCTTTAGATGGTAATGTTTAGTAATTTACTTCAAATGGTAAAATGTAGAGTAAGATGACAAATTCTCTCTCAGTCATCATTCCTCCACTGCTAGAAAACTGGGAGAATGAAGCTTTGCGGGGAACATGAGGGGGAGGTCATTTTTTTTTTTTTTAAACGCTGAAGGCTTAACAGATCAATTTGCTGATTGTGTATGATGAACAAAATAATGTATAAGGAAATAAGAACACCACAATGGAAAAGACTAAAGGTCAATTTAGTGCAGGATTCTGTTAACATAGTGGCCGGCTAGCTGTCCACAGGATGCCATAAGCAGATATGAGTACAACAGCACCCTCCCACTAAATTTCCCCAGCTGCTGGTGTACACAGGCAGACAAACTTCCTCTGATGCTGGAGGTAGCACACAGCCATCATGATGGGTGGCCACTGATAGCATTCTCCTTCATAAATTCATAGAAACATAGAAACAGAGCCAGTCAGAAAGGGCCTCCTGGACCATCTAGTCTGACCCCTGGCTCCAGCCAGCTCTGCTCACGACATGCCTACCATGTGCATGTCCAGTCTATCCTTGAACACCCTCACCGATGGGGCCTCAACCACCTCCAGTGGAAGCCCATTCCATACCTTGGGGGTCCTAACTGTCAGGAAGTGCTTCCTGGCATCCAAATGGAACCTTGGTTCCGAGCTTTGCTCCATTGCAGCGCGTCCTGCCTTCCTCTGCAGGGGAGAACAGGCCTCTACCCACCTCCGTGTGACACCCCCTCATGTACCTATATGTCGCCAGCAGATCCCCTCTGAATCTGCTCTTCTCCTGGCTGACGAGACCCAGTTCTCTCAGTCTTGCCTCACACAGCTTTCATCCAATCCCCTTTCAAATGGGTGACCTTCACTACATGCTGTGGAAGTGAAGTCCATAGTTTGACTATGCACTGTATGAAGTGTTCCCTCTTACGAGTCATGAATCATCTACCAATCAGCTTCATGGGATAACCCCAGTTTGCAGCATGTCTCCCTATCCACCTTCCCCACACCGAACATAGTTCTGAGCACCTCTCTGTCTCCCTTTACTCAGCTTTTTCTAAGCTAAATAATACTGGATGCTGTAACCTTTCTTTGTAAGACAGATGCACCAATTCGTTGATCATCTTAGTAGCTCTCATTTGCACTTTTCCCAACTCTTCAATATCCTTTTGAGTGCAATGAACAGAACTGCACTCTGCATTCTAAGTGCAGTCACAGTGTAATATTGTCAATTTTATTTTCAATTCCTTTCCTAATTATGCTTAACATGGAATTTTCCTTTTTCACAACAGCTATGCACTGGGTCAACATTTTCATCTACCGCATTTTCATCTACCACAAGCTGCCTACCGCAATCCTTTCCTTGATCAATCTCTGCTAGATTCCACCAACTTATACTAGAAGATGTGACTTTCTTCCTCTAACAAGCATTATTTTATACTTGCTTACACTGAAATGTATTTGACATCTTGATGCCCATTCTTCCAGCTTGGAGCGATCTCTTTAGAGCACCGCAAAATCCTTTTGTCAGAATCCAAGGCATAGGCAGCAAGAAGCTAAACAGAAGCACCAGGATCCAGGCAACAGAGGCAAGGTGTTATAAGTCAACACCATAAGGCAAGGTATTAGGAGTCCAATCACCAGTCCAGTAACAAGTCCAAGTAGTCAAAACGGAGGTGGGTCAGGGAGCAAGATGTAATCCAATAGATAAGGATACGGTACAACAGGCCAGCAGTCAGGAACCAGGAGAACAACATGACAGGAAACTGGTCACTGAGGACAGGAGAACAAGGAAGGGTCTAGGAGTAGCAAGGTGTGGCAGGCAAGGTGAGAGGCAGGACCCACAAGCAGGGATTCAGGCAACAAGAGTCAGGAAAACCTTTCATCACTAAGGCAAAGACTAGAGGGAAGAGCCTGTTCTTATGTAGCTCTTCCTCCAGGTCTCTCAGCTGGTGCTCATCAGAGTCAGAGAGCTCTACCGAAGTCAGGGCCTTCATCCTGCACTCACTGCTACAGCTATGGAGCTGCAGAGCAACACCCCTTTGGCCTTAAAACCCCCTAAATCAGTTGTTGTCATCAGCAAACTTGGTCATGTCACTGCTCACTCCTAATTCCAGATTATTTATGAATAGGTTGAACAGCATTGGTCCTAGTACAGTTCCCTGTGGAATCCCACTGTTTACATCCCTGCATTGGGAGGAATCACCTTTCTTCCTACTGTTTACTTTATAGTCTTGAAACAATCATTAATGCCTAAGAGAACCTCCCCTCTTGTTCCACAGCTGCCAAGTTTGCACAAGGGCTTTTGCTGAGGAACTTTGTCAAAGGCCTTTTGAAAGTCTATCTAAACAATGTCTATTGTTTATGAGTGTATTGACACTCTCAGAGAACTCAATAAGTTAGTGAAGCAGGACTTCGCCTAGTGGAAACTATGTTGATTCTTCTCCAGTGGAGCTCAGCCTTCTATGTGCTTACTAATTCTATCTTTAATTTTGCTTTCAACCAATTTATCCAGAACAGATGTTAAGCTAACTGGCCTGCAGTGTCCTGGATCCCCCTGGATCCTTTGAAAAAAAAAAATGATATTAACACCATGCCATTTGCCATTCACCAATCCTTTGGTACAGAGGCTGATCTTAGGGACGTGTTATTTATTTTTGTAAGAAGATCAGCAATTTCATATTTGTGTTCCTGAATAAGTTAACGCATTATTATAAAGATCAAAATAAGTTATATTAACTGCAAAAATAAAAAGAGTAAGGAGATGACATTATAATATAAGCACAGCAAAGGCCTTTAATTAGTATTTGAGATGGAAGTTCACCACAGCATTTATCTATGTTCCTATTAGTTGCCATTTTAACAAAGCATCAGTTGTGAGCAATATAACTTAATTTCCAAGGGTAAAACTCCTTAAGGATATTACTGTAGTCAGTGACAGATAAATAGACATTTCTTTGGATTAAAAGAAATTTACAGTTGAATATGATGCCTTGAACAGATGCTGTAACAGATGTACAAGATCTTTGTTTGCTGCCTTTGGCTAAATTAGAAGCACACTCCAAGAAAATATTCTAGGAGTTCTTCATGTTTCAAAAGATAGCAAGATCAGTAATCTAGTCTAGCGATCATTTTACCACTTTTAGTGTACCAATTTGTTTCAACAGAATCCTATATAAGTCTACTCAGAAGTAAATCCTACTGCATTCAGTGGGGCTGTGTCTCCATGCACTGACTATAGGAACAAGTCCAAACATTGTCCAAGGAAGATATTACTACACTATCCCAACAGACACAGTTGATGAAATGTGAGCTTTACAGCAGCAATTACAGCAGCTAAAAATATACAAGCAGAGTAAAATTTACTGCTGTAGATTAAGTACTTATATTGCAATTTTCATTCTGAAATCTAGACAAGAAATTAGGTTATATTGATCATCAATGCTTTTATTGTGGTTTATGTTGCTTGTCTCAAAATATTTTGTGTAACTCTTAGTGCCACCAAGTGGCAAATGCAAGAAGTGCTTTTTAAAACAGCATAGTTTGAATCTCAAGGAATGATATAAGCATAATGTGCATATACACAACACCTGGATATAGTATATACCCAATACAGGATTAATTAAGGTTGCAATGCAATGCATGTTCAAGCAGAAAAAGGACTGCAATTCCCAGCCAAGGCTGGGGAATGCTGGGAACTGGAGGGCTTTTTCTGCCTGAGCATGTATCGGATGGTGCCTTTAGGCTGCATTTCTGTATGCAGCTACCTGGTTGTAAGCATCATGGAAGGATGGCGCAATCTATAAAGCAAAATAGGACCTTTCCTTGTTGTTTCTACAATTTAGCATGGTAAAGACACTGTGTATTGTTTATAACTGTTTTATTACAACAATGTTTGCTTAGCATTCTGAATAGTCTCAAGTTTTTATCTATGGCTAAGTACCTCAGCCTGACATGGAACTTGAAGGAGAAGTGCCTCCAGTTAGCCGTCACACCTCAACATGGGTCGCAATATTTGGGGACCTGCGTCCTTACACAAGCCTTGGTTACCGTTGCTAAGGAAACAGTACCTTTGATAGCAGTGCTGAGAGTGAGCATCCCTGATACTTATACAGTTTCAGAGCATTAGACGCGGTGTGAGCATCACTCTAAAGGAACTTCTCTTGGTCCTGGTAAATGTTCGTGTCCCCATCTATCTCCAACTGTTTGTTTTCCTCCTGATTTCCACTTGTTGGTTTTGAGTTTTAGTGCTCAGCAGTTGGACTCCTTTTTATTGCTGTGTTTTTTTCAGATTCTGCTTCCCTTGGTTGCATGAAATGTACCGAAATGCAACAGCATTGCTGCGCTTCCTTTAATGTGACTGTTTGATCTCCAGGACTTCATTTGGACACAGAAGGGCTACTCTACTCAGTGGACCTGATAACCCTCCCTTCAGCACCTTGATGGATGTGGAAGCCAGCTTGGAGGGTGCAGACTGGGCGAAAGAAACACAGGAGGAGGGGGAGGCATTGGAAGTAGAACAACTGGGTCCAGAGGTGGATCAGGCAAAAGAGCCTGGAGAAGTGCTCCAGCAAGAGAGCCTCCTCTCACAAGCCCTCAATGTGCCAAATGATTGTAGAAGAATTGAAAAGCGGATAGAGTGCAATTGGCTAGGGATCTTGTCACAGCAACTACAAATGCTGAAGAAAGAGCTGTGTTCTTGCTGGAATAAGATAAATTTGAGCTCAAAACATGCATAGCCGGCACACAGGGGCACCATACAGCATTGCAAGAATCGGGGATATATCAAACACAAAAAGATGTGTTCCGTGTCATTCTCATTCTTTTTGCAAACATTGAGGGTATTCTTCCATTTAATGTCTTCAGCAAAGAGAAAGTGAGAAAGGCTGCAGTTTGAATCAGTTTGAGCTGTAGTCAAAGTCAAACACGTAATGCCACAGAACAGCATTAACAGTGTTTTTCTAGGCAAATACCTCGTTTATGAAATAGTTAGTGTGTAATTGCTGCTCTCAGTGGCCATGTGTTTACTGTTCCAAAATAGATCTGTGGGACCAAAAGGATTCCAGCAGAGAACATTTCAAAAGCCCTACTAAGCATTACCTTTCCACTAAAACAAAGTTATAACTGCAGAAATTCTATGCCTTCTCATACATCATTTGAAATATGCTACAGAGCTATCCGTGTCTCTCTCAAGGATCAAATCTCTCCCCAGCTCACTTTCAGCAGACACTTTGTAAAGCTTATGCCTGCCATTGTGTTCGAGCAGCAGAGACAATCCAAGATGCTTCTGTTTTATTAGGAACTAGCTGATTACTTGCGTCAAAACCTGTCTGGGAATTCCAGGATAAGATTGATGCAAACAAAATAGAGATTCCACTTAAATAACAGTTAAAAAAGAAGAAAATGTGCCATCAAAAAAGAACAAGGGAATGCAGATTTGCATAAAATCTAGCTGTGCTGATTTATGAATATAAGTGCACATTTTGAAAAACAGTACATCACGCTAGAGGGAAAGAGTGATCAGGTGACCTATGTCGCCACTGAGCCTGCTGAGTACTAACTCTTAAAGAACAGCTTCAAGATATTTGCTCTCCCATCTTCTGGTTCCTTACCTTTAAACGGTCAACTCTTCAAATAGTGGTGTGTCTTCTGTAAAGTAGCCAAATACTCACATTTACTTTGTTAAATGAAACAGCAACACATCTTGAAAGCCATGTGTTGCAACCACATCAGCATGTTGCAGAAGTCTTTCAGTGCACCAGTAATGAGACAAAGCATCTTTTTGTCAATGCTGAAAAGGGCTGGAGAACTGGGGTGCACAACTCAAGGCCAATCGGCTGCATGAGCCCCGCCTTGCTTTCAGGACTGTGGAAAGCTTGCCCAGAATTTCCATTGTTAGTGCTAGCAGAGCAGTTATGTTTTTGCAAAAGTCGAACTGCAATTTGTCTGAAGGAAAGGAGGCAATTTGTAGGCGTGACAGCTGGTGAAATAATAGTTCTCTCCCCAGCCTCTGTCCACCACCCAGAGACTGCTAGCCAGAAGGAAATGCAGGCCTCTGTCTGATAAATATTTCTCCATCTGTATTCTGGGTCATATGCTTAGTTCCTGCAAGGCATTAAGCAGGAATCTGGAGCTGTACCATTATGCCTCTGGGCTGAAAACATGCCCTTTTTGCCAACTTTCCTGGCAGTCATTTATCAAAGCTGAAAATTAGTGTGGCAATGACCAAGCTGTTTTAGGGTATTTGCTGCCATTACCAATTATCTCATTGAAAGACCTCTGGATAAATTTCCTTGGAACCCTACAGCTTTTAGGTACAGTATTTGAAAGTGACTGATGTGAACAACTTGTCCCTTTACCAAAGTTATGTATGGTTATATTATCCATCCCTGAACTAGCTGAACAGTTCATATCACTGTGCCTTGAAGCTGATTCTCTTTCTCCTGAATACACAAACTTGGTCTGTGAACTTTCAGGCCTAACATGGCCTCATCTCAGGCTTCCCCTTTCCACTTTTGTCTTACACCCTAACTCTCCCATAAGACTTTGGTTCATAAATCAGCCATGCCCAAAGGTTCCCCAGAGAACAAATTTTGCTTCTTGATCAGTTAATCAGTTCATGTCTATTGACATACCAGCAATAAGTACTTGAAGCTGCATGACATGTTGGTTATTTCTATTTTAAAAAAGACTATAAGAAAAATTCATATAGTGTGATATCTTCATTAGGCTAAGCCAAACATCACCCCTCCTGCAAGTGCAATCCTTCAGTAGGCAAGATGCTAGAAGGTGTTCTTGTAACACTTTGACTGATGAAGAGAGCTGAAGATCTTGAAAGCTTGCACAGTTGAGTTGGCCTAATATATTATATTATATGGAAGTTGGTGCAAATAACTAGCATTAATTGATGTTGCTGTTCACTGAATTTTTGAAAGGATACTATAAATAATATTCGACTTGTATATTTAGAAACATTTTAGGTAAAATAAACTTAATCCTGTTTTTAATCCTTTTCTTCTTGTTGGGGAAAGAGGTTTGCTTTCTGAACAATTAAGAAGCACAGAGTCAACTATCATTTGTGAGACCCCTGAGACATTGCCAGATAATCATGACTGAGAAGCAAAGAGGAAATTTCCCCAAGCAGTTTTGTTTGTTTGTGTTTGGTTTAGATTGAAGAGGAGGAATGCTTCTATTTCAAAGCAACCACTCCTGCTTCACTGGACTTCATCAAAAGCCATGGCCACTCCTTATATACAACGTCTCTGTCAGAGACTACCAGTTCTTGCATTGATGAAGCACTGTGGTTGCACTGCAGGAGAGATTGCTAGATGCCCATCCATGTAGAGGTTGCTATGGAAACAGCCAAACTTTTCTCAGTCACACCTGCCTTTTGCATTATTATATTCATCTCATTTTAGGCTGAGAATGGAACTACTAGATATTTTGATACTACTGTGGCAGATCTACACTACAAATTGTGTTGACTTCATGCAAGAGTAATGGTGTCATCCTACGCGTCTCTACTCAGGAGTAATCTCCACTGTGTCCAATGGGATTTACTGCTAAGTGTGCACAGCGGGGGTGCGGAACCTCTGGTCTGTGGAGTTTGCTTGGGATCCTCTGGAGGAGCGGCTTCACTGGCCGGAGGAATCTCCGATCTAGACTCACAGTGGGGGATTCCCTTGCACACTGCTCTCCCTCTCAACTGGGAATGAAGTGGCACCCAAGGGGATCTTCACTGATCTCAGAGGGTGGTCTCAGTGAGAGCCGGGTGCTTGGGCTGCTTTTTCCAGTGATGGCCCAAAGGCTTTGAGGCTTGCAACACCCATGGGCACAGCACACAGAATGCAAATCCAAGCTGCGCAAGCTGGTATGGGCCATGCAAAGTCACTCAAGACTTGGCATATGCTGAGAGGAGTCACTTCTCCGCCCAGCACCAAACAAGACCCTTCCTCCTGTTGGAGTTGCCCTAATAAAAGTTATACATCTTACACTTGAGAGTATAGAAAACTGCCTGTCTTCTCTCCACCCTCTCCTCAATCCCAATCTGCAGGGATTTTCCATTCAGGTTCCTTCTATGGGAAAAGGAGACCCACATATGATATGCAACTATTCATGCCCTGGCAAATTTTGCTCTCAAATGCAGAGCACAGCTGCAGGGGGATGATACAATGCAACTAGCTTGAATATTCAAATACTGGGCCAGCTCATCATTGTCTTCCTGCAATGACCTACCTCAGACTTCAAACATCAAACATTGAAACCTATTAAAGGAGTTAAATTCTGTAACTCCTGATTATTTTGTTTGTTATCTGTCACTCAAGCTCTTGATACATCATGATGTTTTCCCTGATGTCTGTAATGATCTCTCAATGTTTCTGTATTTTCCTTTTGTGCCTCTTTTGTTCTTACAGAGCACCCATTCAAGGTCTGCTTCCCCTTCCCTTATGTGACACCATGTCCATAAAACACTCTGATCCAACTGCTCAGACTGCTACCCTTCAGCACTGTTGTAATTTAGAGATTTCTGTTGCTGTAAATAAAACCGTTGAGTGCTTGATTGTACTCTACCTGAGTATTCATTCCAAGCAGGTCTGGAATTCTGATGCTCCATTTTGGAAGAGGCCTGGAACTCCATGCTTCTCCCCACATCTAGAAGGATGAAATGGCCATGGGACATGTGGTGGAGGTTGGCTGGTGACCCACCCAAACACTGTTCTGCCTGCTGCATATACAGGACTGCAGCCTAATTGGTGGCCACCAAGGAATCCTGGGGACCGTAGCTTGGTAGAAGCTGCTGAGATCTCTAACCCAGCTGTTAACCCCATTTCAACTGGCAGCAGAGCTGTACCCTTATATTACCCAGTGCCTATTCACTGGCATCATTACTGACGAGGAACAGTAGTATTCTCCCCTAAGACTTCCTCCAGTGAAAACCATAAAAAGTCTCACCCATGAGCTCCAACTGGTGTGTCCCAATAGGCTGAAAACATATTTGTTTGCTTCCAACGGCATTCCTTGATGGAAGAGAGGCACAAGCACAAATCAAGTTGCTATTTTCAGAACAAGTGGCAATAAGCAAACAGGTTCTCTTTTCTTGACCGCTCCCCTCAGAGTGCCATACACTGGATTTGTCTCTTCACAACAGCATTACTGCTCACGGATTGGAGAGGTCACACTGACACTGCTGAACAGTTTGACTCTGAAGCGCAAGGTTCTGCATGCAGAAAGAATGTGATTTCCTGAGCACTGTAGTCATATGTGAGTGCCTGGAGACTTTGCAAAATGGGCTGATTAAGCCATATAGGAAATAGGATTCATAGCACCTGCCTCCTTGCAGTCTGTGTGTCAGAAACAAGCTTCTCAAAAGCCAAACTAATGCATACAGGATCAAAAGCAACGAGAGTCAAAACAGTGCATGGTGTTCCATCACGTTCTTTGCTTTGCTGTTTCTTTGGATCATTGAACCCAAAGCAGCTCCAGGATGCCGGACTCAAGTGCCGGAGAAGAGGTGTTGCAATCTCTTTCCCTGAGGAGTGTTTTGCTTTTGTTCTTAATAACAATACCCTTTCCCAGGTTGGATGTTTTGTTTTTGTTTTTTGTTTTTTGAAGAAGGGATCATGGAGGAAAAAGGGAGATACCTTTAACTTGTTCCTAAATGGTAAAAGACAGCGAGTGGGTGATTTAAAAAACAGCCCACGGGGAAAGAAATAAGCAGTGCTCTCCTGCACCCCATGTGCTGGCTTCTCATTCGTATTGTATTTGCAGCTACTTCAGAATATATCACACACACACACACACACACACACACACACACACCCCATGCAGAAAGTATGCATGGTTTGACTCCCTGTGCAGCAAAAAGCTCGCAGTGGAAATTAAGTCTGAAAAGTCTTTCTCTGTGTGTGCTGTTCCTTCCAGATTTCGGATTCAGATCAAAGAACAGAGGGGTTTGTTATTTTGGATAAAACAGCTCATGGACAGGTAGATGTCCCTGAAGGAGCTCCATGCTAATTTTTAGTAGCACAGATCTCTGAAGACCAAGGTTGATAGGCTTTAGAGTTAATTGCCATAAAAAATAAAATCAAAGGGCATTTTCAGCATAAAGCTGCTTGTCTTATCAAAATGTATTAATCACCTGAAAATCCCTTTGTAAAGCTAACTTTAGCCTTGTCTACTTAATTGTCTGTGATCAACCCTGCTTGTTCCAAAATATGTGCCAGAAACTAAGATATGCTATGAAGACAAATCCCAACAGCCTGCTTGAAAGAAGTTTAATCACTCAAAGAAAAAAAAAGAGAGATTGTTCTCCATTTTAAAAACAACCTGGTCAGGAAATCTTCTTGGCATGACAAATTCTAAAATAGCCTTTGGGAACCAGGCCTAATATGCAGTAAAGTGGAAAAACTGTTTAAAAGAAACGGATATTTCTTAGCAGAGCTCCCAAACTAAGGTAGAAGAGGGAGACTGGGTCCTGCAGATGAAAGGTTGGGCCTTTCTTGCTTTGTTGGTTTGCTCCCGTGGGTGCCGGCCAAGGGAACAGAAGGCCCGTCTGGCTTGCACAGGAACCTCACATGGGGTATGGAGACAAGGAGAAAAGGGGCCTGGAGGACAAGAGTTCCAAGGAAGTAGGAAGGACATGGAGAGCGGGGAACCTGACAAGGGAGGGATTCATATCATGGTTAAGAATGTGGAATACAGGAAGCTTAATTTCACATGTTCATAACAGACAGCCATGCCTTTGACTGAAGATCTCTACTATAGATGGCAGTCTATATGGGCCTAAGTTTGGAGTTGGGCAGAGTGGTAGTCTGTGATGCAGGACTCACTCGCTCAGCAGGAGGTGTCCGGTCACTGCTAATCATCCCATATTGATGCTTTGACACCTGTGGAGTGGCTGCCACCAGCAGGGACAAAGTCCAGCTTGGCAAGGGTAGAAAGGGCTTTTGCCACTCTTGCCAAGCAGCTCACTGCAGGTTCCCAGGAGTCGTGACGGGGTTCGCCGCCTGGGTTCAGCTGTTGGAACTAGCCAAGAACTGTTGGAACTAGCCATGAACTGTTGAGTGACTTCTTGCTGCTGCTGCTGCTGTAGTGAATTTTATTTCTATATCACCCAGTATCTGAAACTATCCAAATGCTATACACCAATTAGTAAAGTACAACAAATAAATATGGTAATAAAACAAAATAAAACAATAAAATACAATATATAATACTAATAACAGGAAAAATGCAAAATTTCACTAAAAATTGAACCACATTTTAACAGTTTAAACAATGAAGGCTGAATCTCAGCCTCCTAAGACATTGACCATACCTTCCCCTGCCAAGTCTCTTAGCCTGGTTCTGGAAAGATAGTAAAGTGAGCAGCAGGGGAGCCTCAGGGGTGAGATCATTCCATAATTTGGGAGCCACATCTGAGATGGACCTGTTCTTTATTGCCACCGACCAAACCTTCCTTAGAGGGCGTGGTTGGAGGAAGGCCAGGGATATTCATTGTAGCGCCTAGCAAGATTGCAGTTGGGAGAGTCACTCCATCAGGTACTGTGGTTCCAAGCCATGAAAGGCTTTATAGGTTAGAGCCAACACCTTGATTTGGGGTCCGAAGTTTATAGGCAGCCAGTGCAAGCAGGCTAGAATTGCCTGACCCTCTGGTCAAGCAGAACCTTCTGGGACCTTCTGGTTCTAGTTATCAGTCTGACTGCTCCATTTTGTACGTGAGCAGCCCCATATACAGGGCATTACAGTAGTCTAACTGAGATAATACCAGAGCGCAGATTACTAAAACCAAGCTGCTAGAAGGCACTGTGTGCCGCAAAGGCTATGTGAGCGACAAAGATGGCTCAAGTAGAACCACGAAGCTATGTACCTGCTCCTTTAGGGGAGTTCCACCCTGGCCAGAACAAGCAGAACATGTTCCATATCATCAGAGCAAACATCCACCACTGGTATTTCAGTCTTGTCCGTTTTTTGGCCCTCATTCAGTCCATTGTAATAGTCACATCCAGAACAATTGCAGAAGACTAAAAGGACAAATGGAACTGCATGTCAGCAGGGTGCTGATGGCAATGCACCCCAAAACTCTGGGGGACCTCGTTCAGGGGTTTCATGTAGATGTTAAACAGTGTGGGGACAGAACAGACCCCTGAGGAATGCTATGCCGGAGAATCTACAGGGTTGAACGTATTCCCCAAGTGCCACCTTCTGGAGGCAGCCTTCCAAGTAGGAGTGGAACCATTGCAACACATTGCTCCCACTCCTAATTTCCCCCCCCCCCCAAAGGATACCATGGTCAATAGTACTGAAGCTGCTGAGAGCTCCAGGAGGGAGCAATAGGGTCTCTCTCCCATGGGAGATCTTCATTCAGACAACCAAAGGCCGTTTCTATGCCATCCTGCCAGAAATGGATCCAAATACTTAGCTTCTTCCAAGTGCCTGGAGCTGGTTAGCCACCACCCACTGAACACCCTTGCCCTAGAAGAGAAAGTTATTAGGATCTCCTGGGTCCTTTCCTGATTAATGGCCTTACCACTGCTTCTGGCGTGGGTAATAAGCTACCCAGAACCCTATAGGCTGCTGTAGGGTTTGGGCTAACTTGCTTTTTTTTTTTAGTTGCCGAGATGCACCGTGGGAGGGAGGGATAAATGAGAATTGTTTTATTATTGTATTTTAATTGATGTTGTAAGCCACCTCGAGGCTTAATTGCGATGGGGTGGCCTATAAATGTTTTAATAAATAAATAATAAATAAATAAACAACCCACACCAGCTGGGTGCACAAAACCCAACCAACCACACTCCTAAGTGGAATCATGCTAATTCCTCTACTATTAATACTAATACCCCCCTTCTAAGGCTAATTATACTAATAAATTATACTAATGGTCAATGTGTGCAGGGAATTTAACAAGCCACCACAGCTTATTAGCCACCCCGTGATTGTGGGGCCAGGACAAAGGCTCTCCGCCACCCGCTCAATAATATTCTGTGAATAAGGGAACGGAACGGAATGTGTGGCGTATGAATGGATTGAACCAAAAGCTCAGTTTCCTCCTCCTAATTCCATGAAGAAACAGCTCTTGCCATGCATCAAAAGAGAGCGCTTCCTAGCACCACTTTTCTGATTATGCCCGTGAGTTATATTTTAAAAAGCAGCAAAGTGAACTGTGCCACCAGAGCACATCCATTACAAATCAGCTCTCCAGTCAGTGCAAAGCTTTTCCTGCAACCTCTCCCATTGCAATGCTGGTTAAAGCACTGAGCACAAAGTGTGTGTTCTGTTCAGACATACCGTATTTTTCGCTCTATAAGACGCACCTGACCATAAGACGCACCTAGTTTTTAGAGGAGGAAAACAAGAAAAAAAATATTCTGAATCAAATGGTTTACTGAACTATTTAATAAACTATGGGATGTGTTGGGATCTCTTAATCCCAGTTGCTTTACTCTCATGTGCCTCTAGCATACTGTGTGCATGACCCCCCCATCCCCCACAGACTGTGCATGTAACTGTTAGGGGATGAAAACAACTTGTATAGAATCCATCTCTGCAGTCCCTTCAATGCCACATGTATTTCCTGTAGGACTGAATAAACTGTAAATATTCTTTTGAATATTTTTAAGAAAACTAAGATCATGGCATCCGGTCCTCTCACTTCCTGGCAAATAGATGGGGAAGAAATGGAGGTAGTGACAGATTTTATTTTCCTGGGCTCCAAGATCACCGCAGATGGGGGCTGCAGCCAAGAAATTAAAAGATGCTTGCTCCTGGGGAGGAAAGCTATGGCAAATCTAGACAGCATACTAAAAAGCAGAGATATCACCCTGCCAACAAAAGTGTGTATAGTCAAGGCTATGGTTTTCCCAGTTGCAATGTATGGCTGTGAAAGCTGGACCATAAGGAAGGCCGAGCACAAAAGGATTGAGGCCTTTGAGTTGTGGTGCTGGAGGAGACTCGTGCGAGTCCCTTGGACCGCAAGGCGATCAAATTGGTCAGTCCTGGAGGAGATCAACCCTGACTGCTCTTTAGAAGGCCAGATAGTGAAAATGAAACTCAAATACTTTGGCCACCTAATGAGAAGGAAGGACTCCCTGGAGAAGAGCCTAATGCTGGGAACAATAGATGGCAAAAGAAGAAGGGGACGGCAGAGGATGAGGTGGCTGGATGGAGTCACTGAGGTGGTTGGTGTGAGCTTGAGTGGACTCCGGGGAATGGTGGAGGACAGGAGGGCCTGGAGGAATGTTGTCCATGGGGTCGCGATGGGTCGGACACGACTTTGCGACTAACAAAATTCTTTTGATTGCACACCCCCAGCATACCTGCTCTCTCTGGTTTTTCTTGCCTCTATCTTAGACAGAGAAGGTGAACAATGAGGAGAGACCTAAATTCAATCCTCCAACTTTTCTCTCTCTCTTTTTTTCATATTTAAAAGTGATGCTTAAGAAACTCGGGCTGCATCTACGCATCCTTTTGAGTCGAGAGAAATGTTCACTCAGTGGTCTCTTGTGTGTCATTTCTTCCTCTGGACCAAGGGCATGAAAATCTAACATTTGCACAGTTGCAGAGATCACTATAATAATTGTGTTTCTTGTATCCTCAATTGGGAAGGGAACTTTATATCCACATTGTTTTTGTTAAGCATTTACAAGTCCCAGTTAATTTTCCATGAGGTATGAAAAGGCCCAACCCTTGAAAGACAAAGCTGAATTGTGGGGAACTTCCCTTCCATTCCCAAAAGGTATTTCAAGCTCACTACACTTCTGCTGTTGAATCTTTTTTTTTTTTTCCAGAACAAAGGAGTGATGGGTATTTTCATGGGGATTAACCCTTTTTTTTTCAGAGAGGAGGAAAATGTCCCACTTTCCACTTTTTCACACCATGCATAAAGTCTGATAGGGGAGCTGCTCCAATCCCTTGATTGTTTTAGTTGCCCTTCTTTGCACTTTTTTCAACAATGTCATTTTTCAGGTGTGGTGGCCAGCACTGTACACAATACTTTAAGTATGGTCATATTAAAGATTTGTGTAAGAGGAATATGATCTTGGAAATTTGATTTTCAATTCCTTTCCTAATTATGGCATTTCCTCCTAACATTTGACATTTTCATCAAGCTGTCCCCCACATTCTCAAGACCCTTTCTGTCAGCACTAGTTCAGATTCCATCAGCTTAAACTTGAAGATGAGATTCTTTCCCCCCAGCATGCTAACTTTACACTTGCTTCCACTGAAAGCATTTGCCGTTCTGATGCCCTTTTTCCCAGCTCAGAGAGGTCCCACTGGAATTCCTCACAATCCCTTTTAATTTTAGTATCATCAGCAAACTTGGCTACTTTATTGCTCACTTCTAATTCCAGATCATTTATGAACAGGTTGAAAAGCACTGATCCTCATGCAGAATCTTGTGAGAATACCATGCATTCTCAATGTTGGCTTTCAATTCTGTAATCAGTTACTGATCCATAGGACAACATGTGTGTGCACACACAGCCCTTATTCCATCACTGCCAGGTTTTCTCAAGAGTCTGTTGATGGATTTTATCAAAAGGCTTTTGGAAGAAACAATGTGTATTTGACTGCTCAGTCCATGTGTCCAGCTCTTTACATTGTCAATTGCTTCTCTCACATCTCAAAGAGAACGCTGCTTCAATGTATACTGTTTCTTAACCTGTTAAACTTTAATAAAAGGATTGTGCTTCTAAAGCAAAGCCTCATCTGTGCCTGCCCCCTGTGGTGTGGGGGGAGGTGGGGGATCGTCGCGGGATGGCAATGCGGGATGACAGTGCGGTTGGTGGAGGCTTTAGAAGGATCGTGCTTCTAAAGCGTCATCTGCGCCTGCTGCGGCAGTGGCGTGGGGGGGGGAGGTGCGGATCGGCGCGGGATGACAGCGCGAGCGAGCGGCGGAGGCTTTAGCAGGATTGGCGTGGGGGGGAGGCGCGGATCGGCGCGGGATGACAGCGCGAGTGAGCGGCGGAGGCTTTAGCAGGATTGGCGTGGGGGGGGGGAGGTGGGGAGCTTCCGGGTGGGGGTGATCAGTTCGCGGTGGAGCAGGGCACGCCGAGCACATGCCGGCCTGGTGGTGCCCGCGGGCGGGCAGGCAGCGTCCCGGGTGTCAGGCACATTCGCTCTATAAGACGCACAGACATTTCCCCTTAGTTTTGAGGGGGGAAAAAGTGCGTCTTATAGAGCGAAAAATATGGTAGTTGCTTCTCCATCTGTTTCAGGATGCAAATAACGTGCTTTTTTAAATTGCAGCCGTCGGCTCACCTCTCAGTCTAGGGTAGCCTTCCCCACCTTGAAGCCCTGCAGATGTGTTGAACTGTAACTCCCAACATGAGGGCTGACTAACGCAGACATGCTGAGAGGGCACAAGGTTTAAGAGGGTTGATTGGGCGACTCACAGCACCATCTAATACTCATGCTCGACAAAGTGAGTCCCACTAAGTCCAGGGGGCTTGCTCCCATCTAGTTGGATATAAGACATCAGCCAAAACACATCTCAATGTAACTTCTAGAAAAACAGATGGTTTATAATCCATTAACAAATGATCTAATTGTTATTGGAGTGAAGTCAACTATAACATTCCTTCCAATAACTGTAGAGCATTTATTCATTACAGCATGAGTTTGCCTTCAGCTTGCTTTATGCACATAAATACGTAGAAGTCAACAGTAGATCAGCTCTTAGATTTCTTCTTGCCTCTTTATGCTTCAAGTAGGCTGCCCTCCTCTCGAGAGATCATTTTAAAGCAGCATATTTGCAATTATAGCACATATATCTGTACTTTCCCACATAATGAAAATCATTATGAAAAGAGCAGGTGATGTCATGGAGGACAGTCAAAGTCACAAATTGCTTTGCCACAGTGAATTCACACTACTGGTGTGTTACTGGTGCTAGGCAAGATACTCCAACCTTTGCTGACTTCTACCAAACACATTCAGCTGTGTTGCAGTCCATCTTCCTTCTATTGCTGCTTAGAAATGTTTCATTTTACAGATACAAAGGAGGCAACTGAGAGAGATGGTGTTTCAGGGCTGTTCAGTGAATCATGTCCTCTTTTTACAAACAATTCCCATTTTTAATGGAATTGTCCTAAATGAATTTGCCTGGTAGAAGGAAAAAGACTCTGAGGTCTAGAGTTTATTTAGTTGTTTTCTAGAAAAGGTATCAGTATGATAAGTATAAATATTGCTCTGAGATAAATTCAGAAGAGAATGTCGTCTCATATACATTCTTCTTATGTGATGTGAAGGGATATGGACTGTTAGTTCGGATAATCCCTGCAACTGTCCACACCTCTGGTCTATCCAGTCCCATGTCAAAAGTTCCAAACATACTCAACCATGTTAAGATGAGGCAAAGGTGCCATTGATCTGGCTACATAAGGCAACAATCATCCTCTGCACATTTAGCTGAGAGTAAGCCCCATTTAACAGACCAGGACTTATTTCTGAGTAATATGAATTGGACTGCAGTGTAAAAAATCTTTAAGAGTTGATCCTGACTCTGCTTTGGTAATAAGGAACATTTCCTTCTGTATTCAGTAGGGCTTATTCCCTTGAAACTGGATTTAGGAATACAGCTAGACATGCCACTAATTTTTCACCTTTCTTTGTTTAGGAATCCATCATCCTCTTAGAATTTATTACAGGTCTGTAAATATAGATGAAGAAATGCACCCATGTTTCTTAAATGAAATAAGCTTCTCTCCTCTCACACCATGTTTCTTCTGTTAGAGTTCTTTTACAAAAGGCTGTTAAGCCATTGTGTCTACTTTCAGTTTTCTTGCAGAATTGAAATTGGGAGCTTTCTATACTTTATTCTGTGCTTGCCATTCCTTACTCACAGTTGTTTACAGGTTCCTTAGATGGTGAATTGACCCTCTCATTTTTCATCTGTGTCTAAGGAGCACCTCCAATGAGGCTTTTAGAGCAGGGAAAATGTGGCATCATTTGTAAAGGCAAATGAGAATGCTGTTTGTATTAGTATAATTGTGCTATTCCACTATATCACAGTGCTACCTATAGTAGAAAAACAAAACAGAAAGTAAATACAGTAAATTAATTGCTTTCTGGAAAAACAATGCTCCTATTCGATTTCTCCAAATGCCAGGAAGATGTCTAAAGAATCAGTAAACAACCATGAGAAATGAATGATGGGTGCACCAATATGTGCCTCACAGAAAAGCTCTTAATACACACACCGGGGAGAGGGGGCAGAGGGGGACTTAGCAGTGCAGAGTTTCAAATTCTGATCACAAAACTTAATGCTGGCTCTTCTATAAAGTTAAACTCACAGCCTTAGAAGATTACTTCACAAGCATGGTTTGCTTTTGTTTTTGTCAAAAACCTATTTCACAATGACTCCTCATTCTGCTAGGACTTGGTTGTAACTCTAGTTATACCTCTTCAGAAGACATCGCTGAAAAGGATGAAAAGAAGGGAGAGGATCTGTGCCTGGAATCACTGAGAACTTATGGTGAATAATAGAGCAGCCAAGACACACACATGCAATGATGCAACAAGAACACTTTACTAGCCTGGCTTCTTAGAGACTTCCGGCATCTGGGCTGGCTGACAGTCTAATTCAAGGAGCATTGTGCAAGGTGCCCTTGGGCATCTGATGTACTGTGTCCAGAGAAGAATCTGGTCAGTGCAGACTGAAATTATGAGTTTTTCAGGAAAAAAGAAGATGGGTGATCTTCTTAATATAGGGTTTACATTTGAATAACAGGTACAATGCATGCTTTAATGGATTGAATTTTTTTCTATCTTATCTAAAATTATTTCTAGTCCACTTTTAAAGGTGGAATCCTCTCAAGACAGGGTACATGTTTGCAGCAAGAACTCCCATAAAGCACATACAATCATATACCATATTTTTCACTCTATAAGACGCGCCTGACCATAAGACGCACCTAGTTTTTAGAGGAGGAAAACAAGAAAAAAATATTCTGAATCAAATTGGCGCATAATCACAGGCACATTCCCCATCACTTCCCCATGGGCTGCACATCTGACACACTTCCTGAACACACATATTCGCTCTATAAGACGCACAGACATTTCCGCTTACTTTTGAGAGGGAAAAAAGTGAGTCTTATAGAGCAAAAAATACAGTAGTTTCTCCTAATTGCTTGATTCATAAAATTTGTTTGCTTTTCAGTGGAAAAACTGCTCCTAAGGGGCAGTATTGGCTGATGCTGCCGATTCGTCAGTTGATATTTTGCACATCATTTTCTGCTTCCCAGTGATAGAACTGGCTTCCTCTGGCTCCAGTTCTTGAGCCTGGATGTGTGGCAACAGCATGGCGAGGTTCTGCCCACAGTGATGTGGCTCCCGTTTTCTTCGTTGCCTTCATGTGCCCTTAAAGTCAGAGCCTGGTTCTTATTGAACAACATCTTGTTTGGTCTAAACAGACCTAAGAAGGATAAGATACCAGCTATCTAAATGTGTGAAACGCTGGCTAATAATAATAGGTACAGTTCTTAACTTAGTTTATATACCAGAAAGCCACATAAGAATACAGTTTTCTTGTACAGTATAGTAGCTAGCTGAGCCCTACATGTCTTGATGAGATGAAAAATGAGAAGGTGTAAAGATGCAAACTTTTTTTAAAAACAGAAACTGAATTGATGTCAGAGCTGCTCAGTCACGGCTAGATACATATTCCATTGTCATCCCCTGATGTTTACAGCATTCTCTGAGCTCATCCCTGTGTCTAACTCTGCAGGAGAGGACACATTACAACATAAAACAAATTGCCTGCAAAGCCTCAGACAATCACATCCTGCAGGGATTTCATTTCCTCTGCTATCTCCATTGCTTTAACTGGTTCTATAGCTGCATCTTATTGCCGGGATAAATGGCCATGGCCACAATACATGTAAAACCAACTAAATTATTAAATGTTTGTGCGGTCTGAAAATCTGCATGACCTCAGTTATGTTACTTCCAGCACAAAAACCTAGAGCTGCAGCTAAATCCTGAGACTCTGACCTCATGTAAATAGAACACAGAAATGAAATGCGAAGACCCTTGAATGTCTATAGGGGAGGAAATAAAAATGACAGGCATTTCGGCAGAGTTCCTTTAATTAGAGGTGCAGTGTTTTCTTAGTATACCATCCCTCACACCTTTACACTCAGCTTCTGTGACCAGCACCTATCCCTCTCTACATATCTGTCAGCCCTTAGATGTTTAATAGACTTCTAACCAACTTGCCTCTCTGTCCATAATTGGCATAATTAATGCCAATTATGCAATGAAAAGTATAGCCTTTCAGAAATACTTAATTCTCAATCTGAACATTCTGGATTTCCTGATTATACTATACAGCAGAGCTGGGCAATGTGATTCCTAAGGATCCGAGTCCCCTTGGACACCAAACTGTCGCCCAGTTTGTTTGCTTGTTTAAATTAACATATTTTCTCCATGGCAACTGGGATCATTTAGTGGCAACTGGGGACTCCCATCCACACCCATCTTTTATTTCCTATGAGCACCTTTGGGCTCCCTGATGGGGCTTAAACACATTCTTAGGAAACGGAGATGACAGACAGCCATTTTGTGGTGGTGCTGGCAACAGTTCTCTGATTTGCCTTTTGAGGTTGCCTACCCTGATGATGCATGAGATAAAGCCCACACAGGTTGCTCAGGCTCATCTCTTTTGTTCCTATGCACAGGGATTTGGGCTAGCAAATACAGCTTCACTGACTTCTACCACACAGCAGTGACCACATGGGGAATGCCTGAAGAGGGCTGGGAAAGACCTTGGCCAAAACAGCTCAGGAGCCATTGCCCAGCTGTGTGGATCAGCCTTTCTCAAACAGGCTTTCCCCAGATGTGTTGGAAGACAATTTCCATTGTTCCTCAGCAAGCATTGTTGTCCAACACATCTGGAGCACACTAGGTTGGGAAGGCTGGTGTAGATGATACTGAACTAGAGGTACCATTGGCCTATCTATGACTAAGAACTGTATTTAATGATATTGTGAGCACTCTCCCAATTCATGTTATGCAACATTATGCTCACAGATGTTTGCTAGCACAATGGGACTTTTTCCCACTCTCCTACCCACTGCAGTCCTCCATGCCTTCTGATCATCTGCTCCGGAGGGTTATCTGGAGGAGATTGTGTGTGTGTGCGTGAGAGAGAGGGGGGAGGCGAGGGGAGGGGGGGAGGCAAGGAGGGAGGGAGGGAATCGATGGAATGCCAAGGAGGTTCAAACAAAAAGATGGATCATAAAAACATTCTTTTGAAGTTTGGATTTATTTTAAATGTGGGGTAGGTACAGAAGAATAATGTATAGTTTATCTTGCCATTAATAGTATCTGTAGTAAAATCATTTGAACCATATAAGAGGTTACTTAAAAAATAATAATGAAAAGGGAACATTTATCATGGGCACTTCTAGCAGTGAACAGTAAAAGAGAATCATCTGTGCATACCAGAAATGCTACAGGCTCTCAAAAACACGTGCAGTGCCTCTCAGTGGACACTTAGATTAATTATTTTGCTAATTTCATACAGCATCTTAAGGAGGGGGAGGGGGGCAGGTTTCTCTATTTTTAAGGAGTGTATCCTTTCATAATGTCTGAGATGCTCCACAATCCGTTTCTGTCTAGCAGAGGGATTACTATTGACATTTCATTTTGGTGGAAACATATGTCTGTCTGCACTGTGAGGAAATAAAGTAACTGAAAGTGGGAAAAAAGGACAACAAAGGACAACACAGTCCAAAGGCCTGCTACATCGGACTGAAATTGCAGCTAGCAGGAGACTGATGCAACTTTATTTCTTCCTTCTAAATGGGCCAGGGATATCTAGTAGGACAAGCAGCTATCCTAGTATCTCAAGTCAACATGTGTGTGAGTATTAAAAGATTAACACATCACATTTCAAGTGAGTGTGTGCATATGTATATACAAACATATAAAAGCATTTGTATAGCATGCCTGTAGAATGAAGAGATTGTTATTTATATTTACAACCTGCATTCTTTTTCTGTAAGAAACCCAGAGCAGCTTGCATGACCTTCCTCCTCCTTTCCATTTTACCCTCGCAAAACCCCTGTGAGGTAGGTTAAGCTGGGATGCAGTGTCTGGCCCAGAGTCACCCAGTCAGCTTCATGGCTGAATGGGAACTAGATTCAGATTTTTCTAGTTGGCTGTTATGCGTGTTAACTCTTCAACACACATGATCTCTAATGCAGCCCTTGTATCCCTTGTGTGTAAAATTTAATGTACGCACAAGTACTGTTTGTGGAACCAGTACCACAGACCTCCGCCATGTTTAGATTGGATGAGAAGCAATCAACAGCACTGGATCATAGCAAAACCAAAAAGGGAAGAGGCCTCTTTCTGTCGCAGAAGAGAACATCTAGCCCCATCCCAGCTGAGACTGACACATACATTCCAGAGCACAGCCCCATATCATGAGGCACACACATTTCTTGAACTGCTGCAGATAAAACATTCCTGATTTCCTGCCAACGTGAGACTGTTCTGCACTCTCTTCCTCTGTTCCTCTTCTCTTTCCATGTGAAAAACTTTCCCCCTGGCCTTTTTGGCACTAATCATGGGAAGCAGTACATCAGCATTGATGTTAATGCTAAACTGTGGTTAACTTCAGACCTGTTTGTCATTAGCACTGAAGGAAACCCACTTGCTAACTCTAGTATGCATGAACATGAGTGCATACAGAATACTGCACAACTGACTTGGAAAGCAAAGGGATGGGGCTGTATTTTATTTTATTTTATTTTATTTTATTTTATTTTATTTTATTTTATGCAATAGGGTGAGAACCTGTGAGCTTACAGCATCCTCCCCATCTTCTTACTATGGACAGGAGACCTGAATGTTTCCAGAGGCTTTATTTTATTAAACTATTTCATTACTAATATTTTGCACTGACTCGCCCACTGGACGTCTGCAAGCAGTTACAATAATGAGCCAGCTTTAAAAATGCACCATGAAGAAAATATAAATTCATGGCACATTTAAATTTGTTATTTTGTCGGAATGCTATTTTTGTAAGAACATAAGGTGGGAGGGGGTAGAGCCTGCGTTCAGTCTTAGAGTACTCTATGCTGTTGTGAGTATTTGCATTTAATCAAAGACCGCCATATGTGCTACCAGAAGCATTACCTATGAGGCAATGATTTTCTCAGCAGATGGGAATACAGAGATAACATAAATATTATTATGAGCAGCATAATGACTGCACAGCCATTGAGAATGAAAAGCGGAGAGAAAGTAAATAGTAGTTTCACAGTGCTTCGCTTCTGTGACGGCTGCACTGCCAGTTCGGCAGGATTAAGCTGTTCTGGGTTGCTCTTTGCCAGGGACGGCGTGGTAGTCAGACAGATGTTCACATTCTGCAGGCAAAGGCCTGAGGGCATGTTTACCTGCCTTTTTGAGAAAAACCACCATGGTAGTCATCTGTTACACTTCAAGTAAGCTGTATGACAGTTGTATACAAACATGCAGACTGAGAACTGCAGGGTGTTGTCTTGGAAAGTGGCTTGATCAGTCCAAGGAACAAGGGCAGGAGACAATGCATACTGTTGCTCCCTAGAAATGATGGCATTGGCGACAGCTCAGGTCAAAGAGCCACCTCTGCAAGGGCCACCGTGGTCAGCCCCTTATATTGTCTTTGGCCTCAGTGGGCTCAGGCCTCAGGTCAGCGTTGGCTGGACTTGCAGATCTGGCTGGTCATATCAGCAGGCCAGAGGTAGCTGAATGGTCCAGAATAGACCGGGGATGAGTCCCAGAACAACAAAGGAGGCCAGAGGCATGTCAAAGCCAGGCAGATGTTTTGGTCTTGTGTGCCAGAGGAAGAGCAGTGGGATAAAGGTAGGTGCTTTCTCAAAGGTAAGCACAAGCTGAGGTCCAAACAGAAAAAGGTGTGGGGGTAGGCAGAGTCCCTTGCACTGCGAATGAGTTATGCAGACTGAAAGCAAGGTATGAGGCCAGGGCTGTACATATGGCTTGGTGAACTCGGATGTGCCCTTAGGGTCAAACAATGCTCAGCTATTCTGGTTGTGCACACTACCAGGCTCCCTGAAAACCTGTTTTAGCAAGTAAAACACTAAGTGCAGCTACTGTTGTTGCTGCTAGTACATCTCTCTCATGCTATTATTTTTGCTCTTTGCAGTAATGGAGAGCAGTCACTGTAATTTTTCACATATTAATTGTATCTTTCAAAATGAGCATATGATTGAAAGCTTTGCCAGAGGAAAATATCCCTGCACTTCAAACTTAGCATCACTTCTCTAAACTGCTATCTTTTTGTGTACATGGAATTGCCAGGTTCTTTAAAAATAGTTTACCCATATGACATAAGCAAAATGTTGTATATACTGAAAGGAAACATTAAGTGAGGCCAGCAGTAAGGCAGCGAAGGGGATGTCTCATTTCCAGATGTGGTGATCTGTTAGTCTGTGCTCCATCCCCCTTCTACTAGGAATCTTAGAAATGATATACCTTGATATTTCCACATGTTGGCACAAGAACAAGTATTTGTGCATGCATCTCTCCCCCCATATAGAATTCTGGTGGTAAATGTCAAATGAAACAGAGCCAAACAAGGGTATTTTACTCAGGGAAACCTTTTTGGTATTCCAAGAAGCTGATGGAAATCAAACAATTGGGGCAAAAACTAGAATGTAACTAGCGAAAGGCACAGGGTGAATGTGAGCAAACACAGGCAAGGACCCATTTTGAGGTGCAAGGTGTTCTGTCTTCTCAGATACTGCTATCTGCTCTGTTTTGAGTGGTGAGGGACCTTCTTCCTGGAGGTGCAGGGGGTCAATTGATTGTGTTATGCTGAACAGGTAAAAGTGCTTGCAATCTGTACCAACTTTGCCGAAATAGTTGTTAGGGAGTAAGTGGTGGCTGCAGCCAGGACATCATCTCATTATGTTATAATGGATACTTTTCAGCTTGTGCAGCCTGAAGTGGCAACGTCATGTGGCAGATGGAAGATTTCACTGGAGGGACACATACCTCTGTAGCAAATATACTGTAGCAGAAATCTTCAGTTTTCAAAATCTAATTAAGTCTTACACCTTTCAAGCTTATCCCAGGATTGAATATTTTCAAGAGGCATTCTTAACAAAAAAAGAAATGAGAGCATCAAGATGGAACAGAGAAGAACAAGTAACGGGAGACCCACTTTTGTTCCAGAATTAAATGGCTTGTCAAAGTGGTCTCAGAGATTAAGGAAGGAAGGAAGGAAGGAAGGAAGGAAGGAAGGAAGGAAGGAAGGAAGAAGGGGGAGGGAGATTGTGACAGAACTACTATTTAGACAAGTATTCTGGGCTCATTTCCCTGTGTCATATTTTAATTGTTTCCACTCTTTCTGTAATATGCAGCATCTCAAACCAGAATCCGTGTAGCAGCAGCACACTTTCTGTGGCACCTCCAAGTCGTAGGCATCTGCTGCAATTAACACCAAGTATGACAAAGAAATGTGTCACCAGAGGCACTACAGATCCAGGCCAGGATCCTGGCGGAGGTACACAAGCATCCAGGGGGTCTCCATTTCACAGGCTTATACTGAAAGCACCTATAAGGGATTTGTAATATGGTTCCTCCTCTGAAATTCTTCCCAGGTGGTTTCTCTGTCATCTAGTTGAGGACCATACCCATACAAATGTAAACATTCCTGTAAGAAACACACAAGCCATCCAAGAGCAATGGCATAGCAAATGTGCTAGAATGACGGGGAGCAAGAACTTCCCATTAAGCTCTTATTAAGCCCCATCATATGCACTGAGCAGGGAACTGCTGTGGCATTCCTCAGAATGGAGCCTACAGCAGCAACAGAGAGCACTTTCTGCCTCTCTTTCATTTCTTTATCCAACTGCTTTCAAAATCCATTAAGTATAATGCAGCCACACATTCACTTCAGTTACAATTCCTAGTTAATGGAGCAAAGAAGAGATTAAAAATAGGGCTGAGCAATAAAAAGTTCTGAAACTGCAGACGGGCTTTATCACAGGAAGAAAGGATCCTTTTTTCCTTGGACTGAGTTAGCTGTTCTGGGCTGGCATTGGAACATTCTTCTCCACAGATGTCAGCAAGCAGAATCCAAGAAACATTCCTGCTCCAGTTGAAGAGCAGAAAATGTCCCATTAGCATCAGTCAGGCACAGAGTGCTCAGTGCTCCAATTCACAGTGTATGTGGCTGCAGAAATCACAGCTGTATTGGGAATAAGAGCCCCCCACACACAAAAAACCCTACTGTGAACAACCTGTTACATGGCACCCATGAAGTTACACTTATTTCCCCCACAAATTGATTCAAAGATCTTTTTCTGATTCATCTCCAAAATGTTCTCCCAAATCTTGACAACACTTTCAAGAGCCGAAGACTCCCCAAGTGCATACTGAGCAACTGCACAGGATCTTGTCCATGTGGAAATGGGCATTTGAACGTCATTGTGGAACCTCAACCCCAGATGTGCAGCTCTCAGGTCATGGCTAGGTACAAAATCTGGGAGAGTAAATGGGGAGGTTTGCCTGAAATCCTTAAAGCTGCTCCCATGAATTAACAATCCTAAAGAGAGTGGGAGCTGCCGGTTACCAGGGCTGAGCACTTGCCCATCCAGCCTGGGACTGACTATAGGCAGCTCTTCCCTATCCCCTCAGTGGAGATGCCAAGAACTGTGCTAGGCAAGTGTGTGGTATACAACTGAGTGGAGGTTCTTTCTAGAATAATCTGTCACTGCCTTCCCCTGCCCGGCACCTGCTGAATGTGCTGTCCCACAATTGCCATCATTCCCAACCAGCCTGGCTGTTAGCCATGTTGGCATGGTGGGAGCTGGAGTCCAAAATGCTGCAGGCTGACAGAGTATTGACATGTGAAACTGAACACCAGGAGGGTCAAAGAGCCTCACTGTAGTGTATGGAAATGCCCTACCACCCAGCCAGGTGCAGGAGTGGCTCCTTCCATATGCACATGCTCTCAAGAATCATCTTATTGGGATGACGTGTTCAATGGCAGCTTCCCCCAGCCAGTCTCTGGAGCAGTGAGGGGCTGCAATGCCCATAACTACTAGTAGAGATGCTGGTTGGGAATTAGAGGAGTCCAATCCCTTTGAAGAGCAAGAGGTTGGGGAAGTTGTCCTACCGGTTATCACCTATGGGTTATCACCATAGATCCTGAAGTGATCGCTAACTATAAGCCTCATGAGGTGCTTCATCATACCCCCAGAAGGCTCTTGCAAGTTCTGGATGAGTCCCTAAACATTTAGGGTTAGTTTTGCAGATCTCTCTGGCACTGGCTGCCAGTACATTTCTGGGTCTGATTAAAAGTGCTGAGATTAATATTCAAAGTCCTAAATGGTTTGGGGCCAGGTTACCTCAACTATTTTTTCCTCTCATATATACTTGCCCAGACGTTATATTGTCTTCAGTGGTCCTTCTCCAGGAGCACATGCGAAAGGAAGTGAGATGGGAGACTACTAAGAGGGCCTTTTCTGCTGTGGCACCTTGGAACGAGCATCCCAGAGAGACTCACCGGGCACCTACATTGTGCTCTTTTCAGTGCCAGGCATTGTATTTGTATTTTTCCCAAGCATTTTACTTTTTCAGTTTCTGTATTACATATGATATCATATTTTGAATGTTTGGACTTCTGCTAGGTTCTATCTGGTTATTTTTATTTTTAGCTATAGTTGTACATTTGTATCATATGTTGTTTTATATTTTAAGAATTTAATTTTTGTGAACTGGCCAGAGATTTTCAGCTATTGGATGGTATAGAAACATAATGCATAAATTAATGCAGCAAAACAGAAATTAGACTATGGCATTAAAACCCAGACCCCAGCTAGGCTGCAGAGAAGGCCAGCCAATTTTCAAACCCATAGCATTAGATAAGTTTAAGGTCTGCACTTCTACTTTTCTGTCTCTGCAGTAAGTAAACAGCAGGGCGACCACGTATCCTATTTTGCAGAGCACCGGCACCTATTTGTAGGCATCCTCTATTTGGCAAGCTGTCCAGTCCAGGTTTGTCTGGAAGATACAGTTATTCACAGAGTTCGCATCACTCAGCATCCAGTCAGCAGACTGAGCAGGGAGAATGGCCACCAGCCTCTGCTGCTCTTGTGAGACAGCCTCCCATTTCTTTTTAAATGGCAATACTTATTTCTACACTTGCAGTTGTACATATAAATTAGCACATGCAGGTTTTATAAAAAACCATGTCCCTTTGTTCCTATTATTATTATTATTATTATTATTATTATTATTAATGCCTCCCTTCTTTATTGGCAATCCATATGGTCCCCCTAGCTCAGTAGCATGCATAAAGGTAAAGGTAAAGGTTTCCCCTTGACATTACGTCCAGTCATGCCTGACTCTAGGGGGCGGTGCTCATCTCCGTTTCCTAGCCGAGGGAGCCAGCGTTTGTCCGCAGACAGTCTCCGTGGTCATGTGGCCGGCATGACTGAACACCGAAGTGCACGGAACGCTGTTACCTGCCCACCGGAGTGGTACCTTTTTATCTACTTGCATTTGCATGCTTTCGAACTGCAAGGTTGGCAGGAGCTGGGACGGGGCACGGGAGCTCACCCCGTGTGCAGATTCGAACCGGCGACCTTTCGATCAACCAGCCCAGCAGCACAGCGGTTTAAACCACTGCACCACCTGCAGTCCCAGCTCAGTATGCATAGGTCAAGTCTAAACCATGAACACTGTGGTACACATAAAGCAACTGACAGACACGCAGGGAAATATGGGATGCCTCCATTCCACAGAAGCAAACAGGACTTTGCCTTGAGGCTGGTGCTGGGACTACGTCCTCCATTGCACCTGTGGGTAGCCTCAGACAGGCTATTCGAGGCCTCATAGTACAGGGTGACGTGGCCCACACAGTTCAGAGGGGAATGGCCAGGATGTTGACCTTGTGAGCATTCAACAAGCTACTGCCTCACTCTGTTATTGTGGGGCTGGTCCTGCAGGGACAGGAAGAAGTTAGCAGCTATCAGGCCAAAATAAGCAAACGTTTTGTCGTTATTTGTTTTACAGGGCCAGGTCAAGACCTTTTTATTTAAAACTTATTTTAACTGTTAAATTATTTATTGAATTTTAAAGTTTTTAGCCAAGATGCACTGGCGGGGGGGGCGGGGGTTAATGAAATGTTTTGTATTATTGATATGTTGTAAGCCGCCCCGAGGCTTTGTTGCGATGGGGCGGCATAAAAATGGTTTAAATAAATAAATAAAGCAAGCAAGCAAGCAAGCAAGCAGCTGCTTAAAGCCTGACACTGTAAGAACAGTTTTAGACGTAAGATGGGATTCCTGATCTGATCAGGAATCCATGCTGCAAGTCCTGCTTCTCCCCACACCTTAGAAATGCTATATCCCTGTCCTGAAAGGCCTGTCCTTTGGGGCACATCTTACTAATATCTGCCTTTCCTGAAGTATCTTCTGTACTGAGTTGTCTTAATTCCATTCAGTCTTACTGTTTTCCTCTCAAGTGGCTCTAGCAAACTGCCTATGTGATCCCCCACTTGATCCCTCCATCCTCCTCCAAACTGTGTATGTAACTGATAGGTTATAAAAGCATCTTGGACAGACTCCTCCTTTGTAGTTTCTTTGAAGGCTGCCTACATGCTGCATGTGTTTCCTGTATGTCTGAATAAACTGGAAATGTTCTTTTGATTGTACACCCCAAGAGGGTACTTTTTTCACTCCTGTCGCAGCCTAGCCCTAGAGAGACAGGCAGGTATGTAGACCTCACTCGCTAGAAGAGGTAGGCAACTCCAGATGTTTTGGATTACAGCTCCCATCAGCCAGGACCATTGGTCATGCTACCCAGGACCAATGGGTGTTGGAGTCCAAAACATCTGGAGTTGCCTGCCTCTGGTACTGCATGAGGCCTATTTGTACAAGTGTGCTAACTGTGTACTAACTGCTCCATGTCCCAACACAAGAAGGAGTTGCCCAACCTTTGGTTTATGCCATAAGTAGATCCTCCTAAATTTATCTAAAATTATTTCTAGTCTGCCTTTTAAGGGTGGAATCATTGCAAGACCCTCTGCTGCCACATTGCCCATATCACTTGAAATGGCACACTGCAGGTTTGCCATTTATTATGTCAGAGCTCACTTTGTTGCAGTCATCAAAAGAAACACTTGGAAGTTGCCCGTGTTTGCTTTAAAGCCCTCTGGATCTTTGGGGCCTTTGTCATATTAAGGAAGTGCTATTGCCTGTGTACTTGTCATCTGCATTACCACCCTGTACTGGAAAATTTTTTAGACAGAATGGCAGGAAATTATTGGGATGGGGAGGGAAGAAAGTTGTGTGGCCTTCGGCAAAGCAGCCTTAGCGCTTCTTTAACTCCTCCTTGTAAGAACAAAAGGAGAACACACCTCCTGGGAGTGTTGCAACTTAATTAGCTCAGAAAGGACTATGCTGTGCGGCTTAATTTAGAAAGGCACTTTTAAAGCACATAGAGATGGCACATGATACATTTTGTGGCAATTATATCGCACTTTGCTTTTGAAGACACAGCCAGCACTTGCAAAATGTTGTCCGATGCAGCTTTTCTTCTCTGAAAAGCTGCATTGGCCTATTACCTGGGACCCCCCCCCCCCCCCCCGCGCCTACCCTCCCTCCAATGATCCACCGACAGCATCTCCAATGCCGCTGAAAATCACAGGGCAAGCCTTCCCTCCTGCAGCAAGCTGCTATAAGAATAATCCTCAAAGGACTCAAGGAACAACCATGTCAAACAAAAAGGAGGCTGGCAAGGAGAAACTAATAGCCCAATCCTGCGGCTCACTGCCTCCATTGAAAACAGTCTGTTTTCTCATGAATCCTTGCCCAGATGGATAGTACTGGTATTGGTGCCCCTGTGGAATATGCTTAGAAGCTGTCCATTGTAATACTTCATAAAGTCAGCAAGGAATCCTGACTTAGAAAGCAAATTCTACAACTCAGGCATGAGGCAGATCACTGTCATTAGCAAAGCCAATGATCAAACATAGTAGGCTGTCCCTATCTTGGCAAAATGAGGCAGCTGCCCAAGGCAGCTGATTTGGGGCCTCAGAAAAATGGCTGCAACTTGATTGTATGTAATTCCACTTATTATGATGGTATTTTTACCACCTGCATCAATGTATGTGAAGCTAGGCAGGCAGAGATGGGAAGAAAAATTCAGAGGGAAGGTTGGGGAGAACAGATACCAGGAAGCAGCTCAACATCAAAGAGACAAAGATGGAACAGGAAGGGCACAGAGTGGAAGCTTGGAAACATGCTTGTCTAATAAAGAACTGATCTTTTTATGTAACTGCTGCCTGAATTGTTGAAGTATCATAGGAACACTGCTAGGCAGGGAAGGACCAGACAGCAGGAAAAGTTTCCTGTGAGAGCAGTATAAGTAATGGAACCACTTACCCAGGGAACTCGTGGCTTCTCTCCCACCAGAGGCATTCAAGATGCAGCTGGGCAATCATCTGAGAGGGATGCATTAACTTGGAGTCCTGCAAAGAGTAGGGGGATGGACTTGATGGCCTTATACACCTCTTCCGATTCTACTATTCTATGATTTTTTTTAATTTTTTTTTTTTTTTTGCACCAGGTGCCCAAACAACATGGGTGATAGACCCTATCCCATTTAACAATGTGTGTGTGTTGGCAGGGTGGGGGTGGGAGACATTGCTTACCTCACCTCAGGCAGCAAAATATTTTGGGATGGCTCTGAAGAGTAGTCCTTCTTCCAATAGACAGATGTACTCATAGACTAGCAGGAAATATCAGAAATAAATATGCAGATTTCCTGCATTCTCCGCACCTCATCCCCAAACACGGTTGAAGCATTTTGCTGTCTGTGAAATTCATCAGATGAGTTACCTGACTGAAGAATGTGCGAATGTGTCTAACATGTCAGACATGCAGTTTACTGGCCCCACTGCCAGCTTTTCTCCGAGGAAGTGGGGTGAGAGTCACAGCTGGGGGAGAGCTTGACCAAGATTGGTAGTTTGTGGAGTGAGGTGGGGATGGGAAAGATCAAGCCCCTCCATCCTGATTCCCCTCCCTTTCTATGGCTGCCTTTCCAGAAACCACCACCACCGCCATGGCAGCCATGCTGATCGCCATCATACATTGAATGAATCATCCGGTTTGGAGCTGTCATCCAGTGACAACCATTGGAATGGCCAGAAGACTAAAGCAAGGAAGTAGGAAGAAACAGTGGTAATTCCAGCCTGTTCTCTTCCCCAGTGAGTCATCGGCAGACTCTGCCTTTTTTTTTTTTTTAACACTACGTTTTAAAGGTCCATGCTTCAGTTTTCAATTCCACTGGACTTTTAACCCAATTAAGCTAACCAGGCAGGGCAGAATTCCTACTTTCTTAAACTGGCATTGTGCTTGACCTCAGTCAGTTACTGCTGGTAAACGACTCCCTTAAGGTACCCTTAACAAGCATTCGAATCCTGAAATGACAAAAGCCAGCACAAGCCACTTATTCCTGCACACAAAAACCAGTCAGGAGAGCTTGAACACTCCACTGAGATCAAGAGAGCATTATTTCAGGCTCTCTGTATGGGAGAGAGTAAGCAATGCAGAAAACTATCCGAGGCGGGGTGTCATCGAGGGAAGGGAAGCCAGGGAGACGCAAAAGGCTGTTTTTGTGCTGAGGAAAATGAGCAGCAATAAAAATCAGGATGCTCAATGCTCTACCCACTGAAATGCTGCAAGGCAATTTGATACCAGATTGATGGGCCTGAAGACCAAACAGGTGCCTTATGGCTTACAAAGACACCTGCTCTCACCATGTGTGCCAACAGGAGTCCATTAGTATCAAAGCAAGTAAAAGGGGTGTTTTTTTGGAAGTGGAAAGGTGTGAGTCATCCAAAGTCAATCAGCTTAGAAGAGCCTGAAGCTCCAAAGGCTGTGAGGGAAGAACAAATGAGATGCCATGACTGACCTGCACAGCAGCACCAGACTCGACATTTCTATTTGGAGCCCTTGTTGCGTGATCTGCTTGCATTTGCACTTCCATTCAAAACCAGTGTGCGCATGGATATATTCCCCTCTTCCAACCTTACTGCAATGCATCTCGCTTTGAAGATGCTTAGTAGCGTGTCCAGTTTTAATTAAATTTTGATTACATTTTCCCGACTATTTAAAGGGTTTCACACTGTGTGCATCGTTCCGTGTTTAATTGAAAGCCTACTCTGTCTCTTCTCCTGTCTCTGCCCCCACCCCCGCCGCCTTTCACCTTTCCAAGCTCTGCCATGATGGATCAAGAAGAAAAGTCACACACAGGACACGTTTACAACCCACCATGGCACCAGTAGGGAAGTCCTGTGGAGTTTTAGCAGAGTGCTTTGAATAGTATTCATTTCATTATAAATCCTAGACAAATTAAGCTAGTGCAGACATGAGATATGCACAGGATTTCTTGGTTGCTTTTAGCTTGGAAGTATTTGCTGGTGCACTTACTTCTCAGGAGCTGAATCCAGGTGATCAGACTCATCCAAGAGTGCTACTTGGAGCTGCATGGCAACCACCTTGACCAGGAGAAGAATATTTACAATGATCCTAAAGTTATCATGGAGTTGTACAGAGAGGTGTTGAAGAGCAATTGAATCAACTGCATGGGTCATTTCTGTATTCCAGAGACTGACTTGGCATTGAACAGAAGCACCAGCCATATCGGCTTCATAATACCCGTGCTTCCTCTGGAAATCATTCAGATCCATTAGCCTCCAGGCTAGACCATCTTGATAGGTCCCTGACCCTTGCCAAGGGGAAAGTCTCCATCAGTCTGAATCTCAAGCAGCAGTGATCTCACCATGACAAAGGAGCCAGATCACAGTCCCTCACAGACAGAGCACTCTCCTCATTTCCTGTCGGAACAAACAAGTCTAGAGTGTGCCCTGCTACATGTGTTGGGCTATTGACCAGTTGGATCAGTCCTTTGGTTGCCATGGAGGCTATGAAATCCTGAGCCATCCTAGACAAAGTGCCCTGCAGAAATTCCCCAGAACGAACAACCTGGAGACCCTAACTTCACATGCAAGAACACATCTATCAGCTCAGGTAGGGAGACTGAGGGGTTGCAGGGTGGGCAGAATTCCCATTGTGTCCCACTGGCCCAGCACAAGGAGCAAATACTCCAGACTAGCAATCAATAGTCAGGGCATGGAGAGAGAGAGAGAGAGAGAGACTGAATTCTTACAATAAGCCCATCCACCCTCAAGTTTACCCTGATTTTGAACCAAGTACCCTGCTGTGCAGCTGCTTGGAGAGGCTAAATCACCCACCCAAAGTCCATCCATCTCAGTTATACATGCCAGATCTCATCCACTGCTAAACAAGGATAAGCGAGGTCTTCTGGGTTCAAACTTCAAGACAGTCCTTTGAAGTACAGTTCCTTCACTAAAAACTCAACAAGTTACAGAACAGTATAGACTCTAAATAGTCTTCTATCAAAATTGAGGAACAAGCCTCTGGGCATGTGAAGAGTCAGCTCTAAACTGGAAACTTTCCTTCTGACCCTCCCTTTCAGTAAAGCTTCTGGTTCCACTCTCATGGTGGCTCTTGCTGCCTGAGAGCTGAACAGCAAAGCCCACCAGCTACACAGCTTATTTCTCCCCACACCTCCTCACTGAGTCAAGGACCTGGTCACATCTGCTCCCCCTCCCCTCCTGAAATCCCTCCCACCCAAAGCAGGCTGCTTCTCACACTCTGCCTCAAAAACTTCACTAGGCAACCTTGGCACTTCAAAGCCGGCTGCTCTTTCTCAGAGTTCAACATCAAAGCTATCTGAACAATCTGCAGTGAGCGAGAGGCAAGTGCACTCTTTATGGGCCTTTCCCTGCATCCATCTGGCACATCAGAGCAGCACCTGGAGACCAGGGGCAGGCTGACAGGGCAGCCAACAAACCTGCAGGTGCAGGATGCCTGGAACATGACACAGACATCAACTGCCCCATTCCCCTTCGTTGGCCAGTCCTGTCCCAGCACCATTTCTTCCTCTACCCCAATTGGGTCCCCACCCCAAGCACATAACCAGGCATATACTGCCTTGGACACACTGAGCAGGCACAGACTTAGGGCAATTGAGGGGGAAATGAGCAGGCACCCTCCTTTTGTGGTGTCTCAAAGGGGTCAGCCATACCAAATTTGGTGTCACTCCTACCAGGGCAACCCATTCATGTTAGCCCACCCCCCTCCCCTGCAGCAGGCCTGCTTATATGACCCAGGAGGCTGCTCGCTTGTGGGGCCAGGTGATTCCAGTCTGCATGGATTGCTGGAGGGGCAGCTTGCAATCCTTAAAGGGGCAAGCAGTCCACTTACCCAACACTCCTGAAGCCTTGAGCAGCAGCATGTCCAGAGCAGGGTCTTCTTCCAGTCCAGCAGTGGGCCTGCTTTGTGCACCATAGTTGCTGCTCCATAGGTTGACTCCAGGTGCTAGTACAGGCAGTCCTTGAGTTATGAATGTCTGAGTTATGAACAGTCTGTACTTACAAACTGCTGTAAAGCCTATTAATTAAAAGAAGATATTGCAGAAAATTGTCACTACCATAGAAAGAGAAGAAGGGGAGAGCCAGTGTGACGTAGTGGTTAAGAGCATGGGACTCAGACGATCTGGGTTCTAGTCCCTGCTCAGCCATGGAGCCAACTGGGTGACTCTGGGCCAGTCACAGACTCTCAGCCCAGCCTACCTCACAGGGTTGTTGTTGTGGGGATAAGATGGAGGAGGAGAATGATGTAAGCTGCCTTGGGTCCTTTGTAGGAAAAAGGCAGGATATAAACCGGGGGGAAAAATGAGAGAGGAGAGAGGGAGGTCTCCAATGTATTTCCTTGGTGCCAAGAGGAGGATCTGGTGAGTTTGGGCAGAGGAACATGGTAGAAATATTTGCAGTTTTTCCACTTTCATGAGGGTCCTGCACCCCTAACCCCCACAAATGTGGAGGGCCAACTCTCTGTGATCTGACTTACATACCAATTCTACTTAAAGATGAATTTCCATTCCCTTAAGAACTGAACTTGTTCATAACCTGAGGAATGCCTGTCGTATGAAAGAGGGAGAAAAAATGCCCCCCTGGCCACTTTTTCCACACCAGCTGTAATTCTGCATAGCTCTAGCATGTCTTGCCTTTACCACCTTTGTCTCTTAGCTGTTGTAATTTTTGCTCCAGCCCTTTGATCATTTTAGTTGGCCTTTTCTGCATGCCTTCCAACTCTATAATATCCTTTTATAGGTGTGGTGACTAGAACCATGCATAGTAGTCACAGAATAGATTTGCACAAGGGAAATTTGATACTGGCAGATTTATTTTCAATTTCTTTCCTAACTTTTTTGGACCTCCAGCATTTGCACTTCTGCCTTATACTGCCTATGGGACATCACAACTTATATCCTTTGTTCTGACCTCAGCTACTCCTCTGACTTCACCCTGTAAAATCTGTTTGCCCAGTAAAACTGTGCTGGACTTTTGTTTGCTAGATTTTTCCATGGTAATCAAATGCATGTTTGCCCAGCAAAGAAGTGAACTTAGTTGGAGCAGGACAGAAGTGGCTTCTGCCTGATTTTCAGGGTGCCTCCAGGCCCCCTGGCCACACTTTCTAGTACTTTTAGGGACTTGGAAGAGCTGTCATGGGGAAATCATCTGCCAGCCATTTCTGCCTATGCCTACATCTGAATTCATAATCATTTTTAGGACAACCTTTGTTCATCTGTTTGGGATGCAATAGTCTTCTGACAGAATTGCAGTCTTCTATTCAAGATAAGACAACACACCTATACTGCAATCAAAGAGAATCTGAAATCTGGCATTTTTTAATACCAGGGTCGCTGTGGCACAATGTGGATAAGAAATGTGGATAAGGCCTTCTAACAAGGATAGGATGAGGCTTGAAGTACAGCTTTCCTGTTGGTAGGAATTCCACTGAGAAAACAGATGGCTGAACCTTATTAGGATGCAGAACTGTAGTACTGAGGGATGAAAAAGTGGTAGATTAAATTAGCATTCACAGGAATGAATGGCAGGCCATGACAAATGCCAAGTGCCATTTTAATTTCATTTCACATTATACCTGTAACAGATAAGTGACAGAAAGCATTTAATTCAGTGTTGCTAACAGGATGAGCCAAGTCTTGGCTGTAAACAAATTGTGATCTCCTGTTGCTTTGCAAATATAGAAAGAAGGATTTGCAAGTGATTATTAGAGAAAAATACAGACTACGGAGAATTAATATCGTATATACCAGTGTACAAGGAAACTTGTGTATAAGACAAGGTCAATATTTTGGGCTTTTTTTCTGGTGTTTGTCATAAGCAGGGCATGTAAGATTGCCCCCAATTTTTGCTTTACTATTTTCAGTTTCAAGAGGCATCTTAGATACTGGTATATATGGGTATTTGTCAGCCAGAAGCTTCATGGTGATAGAGATGACAGGATGATTTGAAACAAGGAAACAGGAAGAGTGAAAATGAAACAAATTCCTTAGCCATAGGAGGAGGGGGCCAGCATCAGATAGCAGGAGGGAATTGGCAGGTAGACAAGATATCAGGACCCTTGCTCAGTGACCTCATGACTATTAACTAACACACCCTGCATAGGAAATAAGCTCATTATAATTCATCTGGGAGGGACGAAGTGGGAGGGAAGAACAGGTATTGGAGCAGCATAGAATAGGCAGATGGAAAAGATTATAACCTCCCAGTACCCTGGCCAATGAGGGAAAAGGAGGAGGGAAGAAGAGGCCGGGAAAAGGGCATAAATATGGAATATGAACATGCGCTCAGCGAGTTGGCAAGGGGAAGGAAACTCTCCACCTCCTTTATTCCAATAAAGTTTTTAAAAAAAGAACTCTGCTGCCTGGCGCATTTGCTCTTCCCAGGGAAAGGAAAGAGCGTTACTAACAATGGCATCATGTTATTCTAGCTAACAGTCACATCCCCTCTCCAGTTTCACTTGCGAAAGAAAGTTTTGTAAAGGTGGAACCCAATGGCAGGCTGGCTGGCTGGCTGGCTGGGGCTGGTCAGGGACCAACATTGTGAGCAGGCGCAGGAGAGACCAAGCGAGAGGTAGGAGGCCTGTGGCCAGCACTATCTTCCCCCACATCTGTGTGGGGAATGCTTCCTTGCCCTGCTGGCCAGAGTGGTGTGCCACCGCCAGCAAGGATGGGGCAGGAGCCCTATGTGGAAATAGCATCGCATGCAGATGAAGTAAGTGCATATAGTAAGGCTTCTCCAACGTACCAAGTTTCAGAGACAGCACAGGCTGTGCCCTACATCTGTGCTGATCTCCTGGTAATCGACACAGCAGATAGGGTGCCCACATCTCCCTGCACCTTTATGCACCCCAGCAGACTTGGATGAACCCTTAGAAGCACTGTCTTTTATTTCAGTTCATCATGAGTACACTCCTGTAATTTGTTTGGCTGTGGCACACCTTTAACTTCTTGATATTTCCCTTTTTTTCTCTTAATATATAATTCTGCCACCAGGAATTTAATTCCAATCTTATTAATTGATTGTGCCCAAGGAATAAGGCTCCTTTGTTGGACTATGTGGTCCTGAGAATGAGATACTGATACTCAAACAGCCTATGACTCTGGGTTAATAAACAAAACTTCATTTGTACAATAAGTGTATTGGTTTCAAGATGATCAGTAACTTCAGTAGTGAATAAAATGGTGTATACTAACAACTTTGACTTCACAAACACTCCTCACAGGGATTTTCCTTTCTCTCCTGAATGTACTTTAACCAGTCCTTATTTTATTTATCTTAGTTTAATCTTTCCCTCTCCTTCATGGATCACTGCCTTGTCGTGGCGAAGGGGCTTGCGTAGCTCAATGAAGCTATGAGCTATGCCGTGCAGGGTCACCCAAGTCGGACAGGTCATAGCAGAGAGCTCTGACAAAATGTGATCCACTGGAGAAGGAAATGGCAACCCACTCCAGTACCTTTGCCATGAAAACCCCATGGACAGTACCAAAAGGCAAAACGATATGACACCGGAAGATGAGCCCCTCAGGTCGGAAGGTGTCCAATATGCTACTGGGGAAGAACGGAGGGCTAGTACTAGTAGCGCCAGAAAGAATGAAGCGACTGGGTCAAAGCCGAAAGGACACTCAGTTGCCAATGTATCTGGAGGTGAAAGGAAAGTCTGATGCTGCAAAGATCTTTACTCCATAGGAACCTGGAATATCAGATCCATGAATCAAGGCAAGTTGGATGTGGTCAAACAAGAGATGACAAGATTGAACATCGACATCTTAGGAATCAGTGAACTAAAATGGACAGGCATGGGTGAATTTAGTTCAGATGACCATCAGGTATACTACTGCGGGCAAGAATCCCTCAGAAGAAATGGAGTAGCCTTCATAGTCAATAAAAGAGTAGGAAAAGCAGTACTGGGATACAATCTCCAAAATGACAGAATGATCTCAGTTCGAATCCAAGGCAAACCATTCAACATCACAATAGTCCAAGTCTATGCCCCAACCACTGGTGCTGAAGAGCTGAAGTTGACCAGTTCTATGAAGGCCTACAACACCTTCTAGAATTAACTCCAAAAAATGATGTCCTTATCATCATAGGGGATTGGAATGCTAAAGTAGGAAGCCAAAAGATAACTGGAATAACAGGCAAGTTTGGCCTTGGAGTACAAAATGAAGCAGGGCACAGGCTGGTAGAATTTTGTCAAGAGAATACAATGGTCATAGCAAACACTCTTTTCCAACAACCCAAGAGACGACTCTACACATGGACATCACCAGACGGTCAACACAGAAATCAGATTGACTATGTGCTCTGCAGCCAAAGATGGAGAAGTTCTATACAGTCAGTAAAAACTAGACCAGGAGCTGACTGTGGCTCAGATCATGAGCTTCTGGTGGCAAAATTTAGGCTTAAGTTGAAGAAAGTAGGGAAAACCACTAGGCCACTCAGGTATGACATAAATCATATCCCAGATGAATACACAGTAGAGGTGACAAATAGATTTAAGGAATTAGATCTGATAGACAGAGTGCCTGAAGAACTATGGACGGAGGTTTGCAACATTGTACAAGAGGTAGCAACTAAAACCATCCCAAAGAAAAAGAAATGCAAGAAAGCAAAATGGCTGACTGAGGAAGCTTTACAAATAGCTGAGGAAAGAAGGGAAGCAAAAGGCAAGGGAGAAAGAGAAAGATACAAACAATTGAATGCAGAATTCCAGAGAACAGCTAGAAGAGATAAGAATGCCTTCCTAAATGAACAGTGCAAAGAAATAGAAGAAAACAATAGAATAGGGAGGACCAGAGATCTCTTCAAGAAAATTGGAGATATGAAGGGAACATTTCATGCAAAGATGGGCATGATAAAGGACCAAAATGGCAGGGACCTAACAGAGGCAGAAGACATTAAGAAGAGGTGGCAAGATTACACAGAAGAACTATACAAGAAAGAGCTTAACATCCCTGATAAGCACGATGGGGTGGTCACTGACCTTGAGCCAGACATCCTGGAATGTGAAGTCAAATGGGCCTTAGGAAGTCTGAGCAACAACAAAGCTAGTGGAGGTGACAGCATTCCAGCTGAGCTATTCAAAATCCTGAAAGACGATGCAGTTAAAGTGCTACACTCACTATGCCAGCAAATTTGGAAAACTCAAGAGTGGCCACAGGATTGGAAAATGTCAGTTTACATTCCAATCCCCAAGAAGGGCAATGCCAAAGAATGTTCAAACTACCGCACCAT